>JAKCOX010000002.1:45855206-45920206 GCA_022605575.1 Laterallus jamaicensis coturniculus
TTACTGAAAGTTTCACCTGGTGTGAAAACCATGAGCCCCATCCCCTTACCCAGATAATTCTCAGGCTCCCATTAATTAAAATACACACCAGGAGTGGGACGTTGAATGCAGGGTCTCATGGTCTTTCCCTTTGACTTGGCCAAGGATGGGATGCCAGTGCATTTACAGAGTTGGAGTCAGAAAGCTCACAGATGCAAAGGAGTGGAACTGAAAGGCATCAAGGCAGTTTCTGCTTTTATTTATTTTCTGCTAACCTTAAAAAAGGAAGGTTTGCCATACCTTTCTCTTTTTCCTCGGCACCTGGTTCTCCTCCTCCTTTGGACTTCAATTATTTCTGCAAGAAATTAGGCAGCTGGGGTTTTAGGGCATAGTATTCTTCCCAAAAGATAGACACAGTCATATGCTGCTTCTAAACCTGTTTTCTTCATTTTGCCCATGTTGTGCCTCCCTTTCCTCACAGTTGTACCTTGCTGTCTGCCCAGATTTTGACCCTGTTAGGTGAAGGGAAATGTGACTTATAAGGTGCCCCCATTTTGATAGTAGTTGGTGTCTTCAGTGATGCCAGTTGTCTCCCAACTGTAGTAGATGGGAAGAACAATTTTTATATCATGCTTGTGCTGCTGAACTTTACTGCTGTAATGGCTGTAAGTAATCCCCATGGGGTTTTGTATCAGTTTTCACTGAGTGATGTGTCACACACTCCTGTACCATGGTAAGCTGCCAGAATTGCTCTGCACCAATGTGTAGCAAGTTTCTGGGACTAGTGTACTGGTATGTTTTGTGTCTTAGTGAAAAGACATGATTAATTTTTATTTAACTTTGCTACACTAATTCAAGTTGAAATAAAGTTCAGTCTTACTTATGTGTGTGATTTGTGGTCACTTACAAATTGCATTGGCCAAGTATTTCCAAAAGTCCTGGGTATGGTATTTTCTAAATGGGCTTGAGTGCTTTTGAAGGGAGACTTCAAAGTTTCTGACTCACTTGGGTGCTTTTCAAAATTTTACACATTATATCTGCAAAGTAGAAAATTAAAGTTCTTCTCTTATAGGCAGCAGCTGTCAGGAGAAAATACCGTGTGTTCTTTCTTCTGCGGTTACTCCCTGACCTGCACCATGTAGAATTATCCCTTTATTTCATGGAGCAAAACTAGATGTAGTTGCCACTTAGTTTAAGCTGGGACTTCATGTCTCTAGCTCACAGGCTTCAGGGAAACCACTGGGAGCAAAGAGCACCTCTCCCGAGGCACTGAGCACATACTGACTCCTGAGCCTTCCGTCTGGTAGCTATAGGGCTGTATCCCTAAGCGGGATTTCCAAAGAACAGTGGGCAGTGCCCCATGCCTTCATCTTTTCAAAGCTGGAGGTTAGTAAATGTGCTTTTACTCATTTTCCTTTAACTCATCTCTTCCCATCCATGCAGATATCTGAACTCACTGAAGCCTCATTGCAGAGGCTTGCAGTAAGGGAGGACAGTACTGCACAAGCAACTGGATCACATCTGGCAATTAAAGGAAGAGGTCCTCATGCAGAAGAGGCATTCATCAAGACATTATGAGGCATTGTCATTAAAATCCCAGGGAACAAACTTGGTAAATAAGCAAGGTAAATACTTTTCAGTAAGAGTAGGAGTAATGATATAAAAAAAGAGACATTTGGACCTCCTTATCTGTAATATGAAACATACCTCTGCACAACTGATATTTTGTGAGGCACCTTTTGCACATTTTGTTGCAATGTACACTCATACCCTGGCACAAATAAAAAATCAAGCTACATCCCCAGTATCTTAATTCTTAAGAGGAAAAAGCAGTGTCAATCCTGAGCACCTGCCTGTTTGTCATTGAGACTGCTGTCACAAACAGAGCTTCAGCTGGCTCCCCTGTTCGGGGCACAGAAATTGCCTTTGTGCACATCACCTGGCCTGCTGAACTTTCTTAGCAGTCTGCGTATCTGCTGCTGTTGCATATCAAATGGTAGCAGAGAGAGAGCTCACCAGAGCCACCCGTGTGCAGATGTGGATCTCTCATAACAGGAAAAGAAAAGCCTCTTGGGGACCTTCCAGAGAGGCAAAGACTACACGTAACCTGGATCGGTTTTGTTGGGCAACATGCTGTATTAGTCGTTTGGTCAGATCTGAGCACACAGGTCTCCCTTTTTTAGTGCAAGTACTATACAAATAGATGAGCAACCAGTATTGGTTGTTACCAATAGTGTTGCTAATCGTGCTGAACATTGTTGTACAATCCACCCTGACGTTTCTGACATTGGGAGTTCCTAAGCTCGCACTTCTTAATGTAGACCTGAAATCACAGCGGTGCTGTTCCTGTAGTACAAACAAGCTAGTCACTTTATCCGTTGCCAAGTAATGTCTATCTAGGAATAGGGCAGGAGTGGAAGATGCCAGGAGGTTGTGGTGGTGGTTGTTGGAGGCCATGAGCCCAGACATCTAAATTCTCGCCATTGGCATGCAGTGATTGTACCTATGCTGGATTTGGGCCTGGGAACCATCCAAAGCTTGCAGGTGCCTTATTGTTCCCTGAGGAGGCCTTTTCCCTGGAAACTGAGGAGATGTGAGGTTGTTACAAGGAGCCAACAGGGAGATCTGAAATCCAAAGTTATGTTGTGTCTAATAATATAGATGTAACAACCTTGACCCAGGTGCATCCTTTCATATCTCCCTGCTTCAGTTAACAAATGCTGAAAAGAGTTTTCATTAGCGCAGTCCAGGGCTCTCCCAGCTTGCAGCCCGCCTGCCCTGCTGAGCACATCTGCCCAGCTCCACCCCCAGCTGGGTATTTTTGAATCTTTAGCATTACACTTGCTATGCCAGTGGCTGCTGCAACTCTGTGGCTCTGAAGACTGGCACAAGTGGCCCCAGAAGTGTCACAGGCCTGTGTTGTGTCCTGGTTAATCCATGCTTGCCTGGTGCTATGAGATTCCTTCAGGAATACTGACTGTTTTTATGTATACACACAGACTTATCATGAAGTTTTGGTTTTTGTTGTTGTGCCTGAACATATACAGAACAGATATTTTTAAACTTTTTTTTTTTTTTAAACAAAGAGTTGTAAGACTATTAAGTATTCAGACTTCTGCTCTGCTTACCCAAAGCTCTGGGGAGGGTGGACTGATTACTGCTAAGCAGGACCGTAAAAGGGTGATCATAAGAGCACCAAAAGGCAAACTATTCATCTTTCTTTCTCATTCTCCAAAAGGGTACTAGGGTAAGCAGCATGAAAAAGAAGTCATTCAATGCAATGATCTGCAATCAAGATAACATGAATAAGGTCTGTAGGAAACCAGTAGCTTCTGAAAAATCAGAATATAACGCATTGCCTCTGAAAGAGTTATTAAAATAACTTTGGTGGGGGCAGAACTCAGAACTGTTAAAAGAAGCAGCTAAGCTTGGGGAAATTGCAATCTAAAAGCAAGGTGGATTAAGCAAATCCTTCTGTACAGAACCATGCTACAACTAGGAACCCTCTAACCATCACTTGGAAAAGCTTACGCTCTGGGACTTGATTTTCAGGCACATAATACGAGCTTTAGTGATTGTGTCTGCACTGTACTCCCAATTAAGGGAGTCATCTCTTGTGCTTAAGTCCATTTCTGTTCAGGAAGGCATTTAGGCATTTCTTAAAGCATAGTCCTAAGTGCTCTCTTGAAAGGGAATGCTTTCCTGGCGTGGGACATTTGTCTACATTCACCATTCAGTTTGGCTGAATCTTCCCAGCCTGGTGCACACAGGACTCATTGTGAAACTAGGTGGATGGGGTGTGTGGCAGCCAGTGGCATCACGGTTGCTCTAAAGTCACAGTCAAGCTTTGTAAGGAGCCAGCCCCAAGTGGGACAGTGCTCCATCCATCCATCCATCCATCCATCCATCCATCCATCCATCCATCCATCCATCCATCCATCCATCCATCCATCCATCCATCCATCCCTCCCTCCCTCCCTCCCTCCCTCCCTCCCTCCCTCCCTCCCTCCCTCCCTCCCTCCCTCCCTCCCTCCTTCCCTCCCACCGGATGCTCTGTTTCTTGAGGCAGCATTTTGTGATACAAAAGGGCAACAGGAACTAGCTGGATTGCAGAGGCTAGGTTTGAAGTACATTTTTGTACTGAAGCAATACATAATCCATAGGTTTAACGTGACTCTCTCAGGCCCCAAGGGAGCACTAAAAGTTTTTAGCAGAGAGAAGAGTTGTGAAAATTTTTTAATTCCCTTTCAAGCAAAGTCTGCTGACAAAGACTTTTGTTCTCCATCACATCTAAGTGCTCTGGGGACAGAAATCTTTCTCGTAGTGTTCCATTTCAACTGCCCCCAGATTGTCTCCTCCTTTTGGATGCAGCAGAGAGGACTCATTGGATGTCGACTCCCTTGTGAGGAAATAATGATTTAAAATAAAATGTGGCATTAACTTTGACTACCAAGATACTTATTCATGAACACAATTGTGGGGGGGAGGGCATAAGTTAAATGTGAGTGTAAAAAAGGCAAAGGAAATGCGAGTTAAGGTTTACGGTCTCCCCTTGCTTTACTCCATCATTCTAAGAAAACAGAGCACCTTCTAACCTGGCTGCTTAAATAGTAGGGCTGTGCTTAAATAGTACAGTGGTCTTCTGCGGCAGGGATCTAGAAGGTGATCTCCCAAAGGACACGATGTGTCATCGCTTACTCAGTAACCAGACCATTTCATCATTGTGAAATAGTCCACGTGCTGCTTCTCCCCCACATTCCAAATTGTATTTTTAAAGTAAGAACCTGTGGGCTCGAGTTAGCTAGTTTGCTGAGAGAAATCAAACACAAAACATGGAGACAGGGCTTCATGAGATGAAAACCAGGTAATCTTTAACTTTATGTAGCCAGTGAAGGTCAAGCATTAGTCCCGAAACTGGTGTTGACCCTCACTAGTTGGTGAAGATGATTTTGGTGAACTCCAGTAGCAGCTCAGAACCCAACTAGCTATTCAGACAAACAAGGACCTCTGTCTTGTTTCCACTAGGCTCAACTGCCCGAGGTTGGCATAGCACTGTAAAAATACAATTTTATTGTTAGACGTGATGCAGCTTTGTTAGCAGATACTCTAAATGGGGATAAAATGGAAGCAGGAATATAATGCCTTTCCTTTGATGAAGCGTTTCCCTGCTTCTCAGCAGAGTGGACAGTTGTGTCTAGCTTCCTGCTTCGAATCTGGCCCAGGCAGTAGAAACCAAAAAGAAGTCATCACCGAATGGCTGGCAAGGCCTTGTGTGTCACCAGCCAGCTGTTTCAGGCCAGCATCTAGTTCACATAATAAAAACGTCCTTGTATTTGGCTCTGAGTGACATTGCCTTGGAATACAAGCAGATCATCTGCGGTCTGCTTTGGTGTGAAGGAAATGCCAGCCATTCACAGCTGGAAATCGTTCCCCCCCTCACCTTTTTGAATCTTTTCCATGTTGCCAAATGGGGAATGTGACGAAATCAATAGTAGCTCTCTTTCTCTTGTACTAGATGTTTAAGAGGAAGCTTTGGTTTTCCCTGTTATCAATAAACTAATTCACAAGGAGGCAAAAAAAGTAAATATGAGGATAGATGTTATTAATCCTAAAAGACAGGAGATGGAACAGAGTGATACTTGATGTGAGAGCCCAATCACCAGAACTTCATCTCTGGGTTTGGGTTTTTTTATTTCTTTCTTTGGCTCAAGTAGCCTAGGTACCTATTCCTCATAAGGGAGCCTCTTCCTGTCTTCCCAATGCCTCATGTTCCTTTGCACCAAGGTATAAATAAACATTCCAGATATCCTAGGGCTGAGGAATGACACCAGAGAAAAATGAAAAAGGTTTCCTTTTTAACTTCATTCCGGTACAACTCACCGGCAGACAAAGGTTCATTGCTGATGTAAAGGGACTGTCCTAGTGGACCCAGTGCTCGCTCACACAAGCTATGAATCTGGCCAGTAGTCTTTTACCGATGATAAAACAGGGAGACAGGCAAAATGAAGAACATCCCTCTGCTGAGAAATTTCATTTTTTAAAATTAGACATATTTTAGTTACAAAAGACTGCAAAAGTGTTCAAAATAATAAAACTTTAGGATTTCTGTGCTCCTTATCTCAAGAACAGCTGCAAAGATTTAAAACGAATATGATTAAAAAGAAATTTATATATTGCACCTTGACTTTGGTTTCAGACCTGAATGGATTTTAACTGCCAAGCGACAAGCCCTTTAAAACGGGATTAACAATGGAAATTCTGGCTTTTTTTTTTTTTTTAAGCTACCATAGTGCTGTTATAACATCCAGGCTTCTTCACAGCCCTTGGTCCATCGTCAAGAACTCCCACTGACTGACACCAAGACTAAAGCTAGGGCAGTGACCCGAGTTATTTTGGAAGTTACAGCTCAACATATAAAATTTCATGCAGTAGCTCTGATGACAAAAAACGAATTTCCCACATGGAATCTCACAACATATTGTGCGGTAACTCAGAAAATAACTTGGGTTACCATCGCACACATATATATAATACGCATTAACAGCATTTATAGACACTGATCTATTAAGTCATTTTCCTACACTACCTTCAGACCTTTTGTACGAAGCAGAAAAGCCATCATTAAAGCTATGGTTTGCCAGACAATTACTTTGTCAAATCTCAAGAAATTGCATAATAAATTGTATACATGCATCAAACATGAACAGCAGAGGGGTATAACAAGCTGTGTATTTCCAGTCCACTTGTTCTTTCATCTAAACAGTAGCTTTTGTTTTGAAGAGTAATCCTATATTCTTTTCAAGGCATAAAACGTGCATATACATTTATCTATCAAACTAAGTAGAAATAATTGAAACACTTAATATGCACAGTAATAAAGAAACGCACGAACAACTTCATTATTAATGTCTATTGATTATTTATGTTTTCAAATAGGCAAATGTAGCTACTAATATTTTATCATGTTAGTCTATATGTGCATTTTGGCTTTACCTGTTTATTGGCAAATTTACTATCCACATTATGGGTGTTTTTATTGCTGTACACTCATTTGCTGTGCGCATAAGTGAGGTCAGTTTACGAACTGACTAGTGTTTACTCAATTTGATTACTATGTAACATTGCTGAGACTATTCCCCCTTTGGAAAATTAACTGTACAAGGAAGCCCAGTAAATCTTTACTTAAAAATTCCAAACTTTAGATTGATTTCAGCAGTGGGTCTGTATTGATCTAAAAAGCTTTGCGTTCCTAACTAAAAACTAATCTTTATTTCACCCTTTAGTGACTGCAGCCATAAATATGTTCACTCGTACTGGAGTTTAGTGGATTAATGGTTATTGGAGATTGTGGCTTCCAACTGAGGTTGGTAAACCTTAACCTTTGGAGGACGACATGAAGGCATTTACCCCTTGTCATCTGTAATAGCTGGGTCCCTTTCTGACAGTTACCTGAGTGTTAAAGAGGAGGCAGAGCGGGGGATAGGAAATAAAGTACCAGCAGCTCACTTTAGCTGTTCATCACGCATTACTGTGTCTGGGCCTGGCTCCTTTTCTGATGCAAAAGCATTCAAATGAAACTATTTGTTTCGCTGGCGATTCTCGAACTCCAAGATTTCCAAGCACTAGAATTACCCCTGCTTCAAAATTAAGAGACAAAGTATTGTGTCTCCCATTCTTTTATTTCACAGTGTTTGTGGGATGCTTCACGTGACTCAGGACAGATACTTCTCACTGTCTCTGATGGAGGAATTTTGAAGGCAGCTGGCAGGAAACATTACCTTACATTCCACCTCAATGACTGATTAGTTATTACCAAAACATAATTATACCAATTGTTATAAAACCCATAATTGCATTAATGTCTTAAAGTAGGGTTTATTCTGGAATGTCATGTTCTGAAATAGATGTCAATTAGCACTTAAGTTATGAACAAGCCATCCCTACAAAACTTTAATTCACTCAAGTCAGTTTAAGTTACTCAAGAAAGTAATGTGAGGGTAGAAATTATTCCCACATGTAAGGACTGAAAGATCTGCCCTAACTTTTCATTAAAGAGAATAATGATTATTGAGAGCATAAAAAAAAATTATTTCATTAGCAATACAGAGAAGGTTTCACTGGAACACGAAATATACAAAACGGTAGATGTCAAGTGATTATATTAACAGACACAATTCAATATCCATTGTTCCAGAAAATATACTGAGCTTAAAGGAGAGATTTCTTCTGCAAGAAATATTGACTCGAGCCTGCCTAAATTCAGGGAAGAGATTTATTTTTCATAAGCAGGTACCATCTTGTGACAGTCACTTGTGTAATTATTCCCATTTAAGAGCATAAGGGATACTTGTGTCAAAAAGGGTGCCCGTTTTTTGGAAACTGATTTTGGTTTAAAACCTTTCTTTCCATTTCTATTAATTCTTCTATTTTTGCAAGTCAAATTCCCAGGAAGGGAGATTGCTTTTGTAATAACATAGAATCGCAGTCGTTGGCAGCTGTTGCAAATGATTCTAGGCAATTTACGTCCCTCGAGACATTTCCCCAACATCAAGGTAATCAGGGCCAGTGGGATATAATCTGGGAACAATTCTAACAACAGGTTTGCCATCCTGGACCAAAAAACAGAGTCACAAGGGACATGCAGATCGCTCACTGTGCCATGACATTCACTCCTAACACTTAGCTGCAAATTTTGCATCTGTTTTGTTTATTAAACTAAGAGCATTGATTTAAACATTTAAACAAAGGTAACAAGACTGTAGGAATACCAAACATCTGCTTGCCCTTATTTTGCCATTTCATTTGTCTTGCTTTTTCCATATTCCTTCAGTTCTCTCTGACTCACATCCCAGTTTCAGACATCAATAGATTTCACCCAGGAAGGCAAAAAAGCACAGCAGCACACAAGGTGGGATCCCACTATTTGCTGTTCTCATTAAAGATGGAAACAGGACTTGTCGGGGTCTTTGACAAGCTTTGGCTAGCAGCAAGAACCACTGGGGCTTTGTAAATATAATATCAGTTTTAATAACAAAGCATTTGCTTTCTTAAATATATTGTTTATAGAAATCTGTGATTATCTGGACTGGAGTTTGTTTCCTCTTAGTTTCCAAAACAGGCCTTAAAAATGTGACCTAAGTGGAGAGAGTGAAAAGAATAGAGGATAATTCTGCTGCAGGAGGCTGCAGTGACAAAAACCTGCCTCTTTCTCTCCGCCAAGCACATGTGGAGAACACACACAAAATGGTGGCAGTTAAGAGTATGCTAAAAACATTAGCTCATTACCAGTCCTTAAAAACTTAGTGTCATGTAAATGAAGGTGCAGTAATTGCAGGTACCTTCTGACTGCACTTGGGGTGGAAACAAGGAACATTACCAGCTCATGGCCAAGTGCTAAGGCTGATGTCTCTGTTTTACCTATAAAGCCTTGTCTGAATGTACATGTATTTGATGTCTCATTGACAGAAGCAGAAAGAAGAATGAGATTGATCTTTTGGGCCCAGCATGAAGCAAGGAGAGCATGTACTGCCATGCACAAGACAGAACAGCTATTGCCTCTCCCTTCAGCACCAGCTCTATAGATCTTTCCAGTGTTCAGGAAATACCTTCTGTCTGCGTGGGACTGTCAACCTGAGGAACGGAAGGAAAAATTAGTCTGTCTCTGACTACCTCTTCCTGTGGCAGGGCAGACCCACTGCTTGTCTGAGCTGTAGGGTTGGCATTGGCAGGGGAACTAGGTGCCCAAGATAGCAGTGATGACAAGAGAGACCACCATGCTCATTTCTGTTGAATCAGCTTTGCAAAACAGCTGCTGAGCAAGAAGACCAACTCTAAATTCTACCAGGTTACTAAGATGAGCAAGTGGTAATCGATCAGTGAGATAATGGCTCAAAACAGGCGAAATGAGAGTATGGAACTGATGTTTTCTTGTTGGGAAGGGTGTATGTGGAGTTGGCATGTTATTTTTGTGAGGACGACAGGCCCATAGAACACCACAGACCACCAAGTGAGGGTTAAAATATCTGTGGAAGCCTTTGTTAACCCTGTGGGGGCTCATCACTCATGGTCACCTTCCTGAGATGAAAATAAGGCCACCTAGAGGAAGACTGCTGCTCTCAGAGGATGCCAAACTGCTTACAATATTATAGGAAAAATACAAAGAAATTAAAAATGACCACATCATTTCACACAGCAATAAATATGTCATAAGGATTTTTTATCACATGGACTTGATGCATGTTGGGCAGTAAGAAAATAGATTTGATCAACAGGAATAGCTGCTCTACAGATAATATGATCTACTGAGTCACAAATCCTCTTTTTCATAATGCTTAAATACGGATTTACATGATGGACCATAACAACTCCAAATGCACCATTTATGTTTATCATGTAAATAATGATGAGTTTTCAAATTAGAATGCAGATCAAAATAGCATGCTAGTTATTCAAATGGCTTCTTGGTTCAGAAACTCACTTTTTGAATAGTTCAAAAGTATGAACTATTTAGACTGTGAGCATACAATACTGAGACCCAGGTGAGTAGTGTGCACACGAGAGTGGTCCTGTTGAACTTGGTAGGTTTACTCAGCTGTATAAAGTTACTTAGGATTGTATGTACCTGCAGAAGAGATGTCAAAGTCAGCAAGGACACTTTATTTTTTCTTGTCGACTTCCAAGGATTCTGCGAGCTGATCACTAAGATCCTATTAGCATTCACTGTTTGCTGCTAGGGGAGTAATTTCTGTGTCCAAAGCCCATGCAATGTGATCACTAGTTTGCTAGTTTTCTACCCTTTTCTTCTTCCACAATGCAGTGCTTTAAAAAATGCAAGAAACCTTGCCAGGATCCTGTTTAAGTGCACGCACCTTCAGAAGTGCTGTGCCTGCTTCTGCATACCTCAGCTGCATCACAGCCCTCCAGCTGGTGTGTGCACAAATGTGGGGATCTGTGGGAGTCAGGACAGCTCCTCCGTTTGGTATTTAAATCTTTTAATAGTTAAGCAATAAATTGTTTGCTGGTTTGTCCAGTGTTGCTGGAAAACAGATACATTTTCACCTTTGATACTAGGACCTCAGCCAGGGGTGGTTTCTGTAGTTCTTCAAGGCTAAAACCCAGTCTTGTGCAAAAGGCCAGTACAAAGGTCCTGTAAGTCAAGTTATTTAAGTCCTCAGTCCTTCCTCAGCCCCGAAAGCCACTCCTGATTGCTGCAGTTTGCTGCTGACAATAGCCTTTGGGCTGCTGCTCAGTAGAAAGGTGAGGTCTAAAAATAGCCAGGGCCCAAGGGTTCGGGGGATGCTAGAAAGCCCAAAGGTTATTTGGTATTATCTTTTCCCGTTCTGTACCCATCTCTCTCTAAACAGAGTCCATCCCCTTCTACTTCCTCTGAGTTAATTATAACTTGCATTGAGTAGTGTCATGGAGAGAGACATAAAAAGCAGCAACACTAATAGTACTCAAGGGGAATTTAGCAGCTCTACAGCAGAACAAAAATCTCCCAGCAAAGAGTTGTGGCAATAAATGAGCCAGTTTGATACCAGTCGAAGTCCACATGCAGATAGATTTATTTGCTCTATATTGGCCATGCTTTTCCAGCTTCATGAGATACGGGCATTTCTGCAGGAAGGATTCCACGTTCAGATTGAGAGGTAGCTTGTCCCTGTAACATAAAGCATTAGCTGGCCACTGCACCGGTACAGGGACACTGGAGTTCAAATGAGCTTTTGCAAATCCCCAGGAGGGGAAGGAAAAAAAGACAAAAAAGACAGAGACTTGGCCACTGCTTGAAAATAAATATTTGTACTTACAGGAGAGTTGCTGGGGTGGGGGGATGCTGGACAGAGACATTGAAACTCCCTCTCTCTGTTCCTGTTTGAGACAAGTCAGAAACAGCCAGAGGCCATCTGTGTATCTATGGTGTGGTGTGAGGGCTTCCCCAGCATAGATGATCCTGAGCTGTGTGGGACATTTGGGATCATGGGGAGAGCACAGCACTGATGTGATGCAGAGAATAATCCAAAACATGTCTGTAGTGCCAATATTCACCTGCTTGCTTTTGCTTAATTTATTTGTTTAGATGTCAGGCAAATTTTCAAGGTGAGTAGTGCCTTACTAAAATGGACAGCTAGAGGGGACAGTAAGAAGCTACTCACAGCTGAAATCCCAACCAGCCCATCTACTCACCTTGGTTACTACCAGCTTGTCCAAAGGATGGTGTTCTTTTACCTGAAATTCGGTTGCAGTCCTTGCTTCCTTCTCCCTCTCCCTCTCTGGTGACACCTCTCTTTGTCTCTTCTCTTGTCAGCCTTCTCTTAAATGGTCTGAGCATCCTCCTGCTCTTCTGATAGATTCCAAATTGTAGGAGAAAAATGGACATTTTTCAGCAAGAGGGACAACAGAGTAGTAGAGCTATAGCAAGAACTCATTTGGGTCATTTAACGATGTTTTACTCCAGAATTTTCATTTTTGATGGCTAAAATCCTTTTTGGAAAGTGCCTTGGCCATGACTGTTGGTAAAATGTGAGCACAATGAAGCTGGTACTGTGGACACCATCCCAGTTCAGAATCTGTATCTTTGAGATATCTATTTCTATGGGATGTCTTCACATAACAAAGGGCTATGTTCACTCATCCTGTGAGCTGATGCCCATAGCCTGCATCAGACACAACCAATAAAAAGAAAAAAGATGGTTCCAAATCTGCATTTCGTAGTTGTACCCTAACACTGAAGCAGGCTATAGTATTTAATTCTTGAAGGCTGGAGAAGGTAAGAACGATCTCTAAGGGCGGGAATTTGTAGCCTCCATTTGTTTTTCAGGCTGCCTGCTTTTAAGACATACCGCCTGTGCATTGTAGTAGTTAGGGGAGTATGGTCTGTCTAAAGAAGCTGTAAACCATTTCCTTTGACTAGAGCAAAGGCAGCAGAAAGCTTTGCAAACCATGGATCTGTGGGGAGTCTGGCTTGATTTGTATGTGTTTCCCTTCTTAGGAAAAAGATAAAGATTTTCTCTTGGCACTTAAAGATCCAATTTCTACAGAAGTGAAAAGATCCAAGTGGTTGTTCCTAGTTTTCCAGACACTCCATAGACTTCTCCAGATGGAAAAGACAGATTTATACAAGAAAGTGCTGAAAACTCTGATGGTAAAGAGAAAATGTAGGGAGGGAAAATGTCCTAAATGCTGATTAAACACAGAATAGCACAAAAATTTACGGTGCTTTCCCATTCCCATCTTCAAGTCAAACCAAACGTGTTGACTACCACTTGCTCTTCTTCAAAGTTTTATGAAAAATCAACAGCCTTCCTGTGAAATTGCTTTGAACAAGCTCCAGATATAGAGCTCCCTTCCCCCATCACCTTTCTGCACCATTGCAAAGACTTAATGATTTACATTGTTCAGAGAGTCACTCAAGCAGGCAAAGTGGAATTCCACCTGATCAGTAACATAGGGTACTTCCTATCTGAGTCGGTGTGAGAGCTGTTTGTCAGCTCTCCTAACGCATGAAGAGCTATACAGGTCTGCTGAGGTAGCTATAGATTGTAAGGGCAATAATCCCCTTTTATTTTTGGTGATCGTGTAAAAAACCCGCCATAGAGAATGCCATTAAGACAGGGGGTAAAGTGAACATAAGCACACCAACGCATTATCCAGCCTCAATGGCACATGGTACATTGTCTCCATTATCAGACAAAAAAACCCTCACAAGAGACAGAGATCAAAGGGTTAGCTTTTCAGTGATCTTGTCATGCAGCTTCTTAAATGATAATGTAAAGGTTTTAAAAAACATTTACCGTAATTTCTGCTAAGTGTCACAGCCTAGTGAACCATTAAAAGTGAAGCAGCTCACTGAACCGCGCGGAAGTGAACAGATGGAATTCCACCCTCCCTCTGCTCCAGAGCCTCTTCGAACAATGCAAAGTCTTCTTTCAAATCTCCTTCTCTGAGCTCATTACCCAGGGCAAATATGTGGCAGGTTCTACTGCCACAAAGACTGAGGCTCGCTCTTCTCCACAGCAAGGCTGTGTGGTAGGACTTAAAAAATAAAATAGAGTAAAATTATAAATCTACTCTGGTTTCTGCACTCATGCAATTCTTTCTTTGTTCCTCACTTTATGCAGATGCTTGGAGGACACACTGATTTGAGCTTCCCAGGGTTTTACAGATTACCTCCAGTCTTGTTTTCTCTAGCCTTCACTTTAAAAAAATAGCCATTTTCTTTGGGAACAGTTGTTTGCACCTCCGTGGTTCTGAATTTTCTAGAAAGAAAGATGTAGCCCCAGCATTGTTGCTGCTGTTGTCCTTATTCCCGTTCCTCTTACATCTTTCTTGCTGCTTCCCTACCTGGGCAACAGGTAGTTCTGTGCAGGTATGCATGATCTTGCACTCTCCCTGCTAGTTTTTTTGAGTGCTTTATGGGCTCCTGGAAATTTGGATCATTATCTGGAGGGCTGAAATCTCCACTGAGTTCTGTGGGTTTTGTGAGCACAGGGTGAACCATGTCCTCAGGCCAGCTAACAGCAGAGGCTAGTAGGGGTCCTGTAAGCTTCAGTGTGGCATGTGAATCAGCAGCGCAGCCGCCACAGGGAGAGAAGGCTGAAGGGGAGGTGAAGGATGCTCAGTGTTTGGGTGGTACCAAAGTTTTTTGAGGAGAGAGGATAAACTCCAGTTCTACACAGGAACATTCTCTCCCTCCAAGGAGTCTCGCTGATGTGTGAAGGCTGACTTGCAAAGGATTGCTCTTGCTCAAATTTGGACACTTTTAACATGGCAGTCCAAAAACACAAGGTCCCTATCTACAATTTGGGTCACCTTGTAAGCTTCATTTGGGCTGGGTTCATTTCTGCAACATGGAAATAGAAAAAAAATATTTTGCTTTTCATCTTTTGTTTGAGTCAAAACTGCAGTTTCTGCCAGTCTGTGGGTCAAGTGCCTGACTCCCCTCTGTCCTGTACCATGTTCACTTCTGTGTAAAGCTGTGTAAAATATATTATTGTTCCTAATTCTCATTGAATGATGCCAACATGGTCCAGAAACCACCCATGATTCTTCTCAGTCTTCTTTCATCTTTGGCCTTCATCATAGAAACCTGGGAGTGGGGATTACCATGTAGTTCATCCGTTACAGGTCCTTCAAAGCATGGCAACCAGAAATCATCTGTCTTCAGGATTCATCCACACATGATTTCAGCATTTTACAAGGAGGTTCACCCATGTGAGGGCTGGTGTCTCCCAAAGAGCCCTTTTTCTGATACCAGTGGTCTTGTGTTCTGAGTGAGTCTGGCAAGAATAGAGTACAAAATTCATAGGTGAAGAAAAAGCCACTTACATTGGTCCTTTTCCAGTTTCTGAGCCTGTGAGTCACAAGTGAAGCATAGGAAAGTACACCGTTTTGTCCTCAGCTTAAACATGCTGGAAAACAAGATGAGTTGTCTTGGAGCCTGAGTGCTAGACATGAGGCTGGATTGGACACCTGGGATATAAAAAGCACCCTGGCATCTTGAGCTTTCCACTTTCCAAGGGGGAACTGAAATAAACAATTCCATCCTTTCTGAGACTGGAGAAGGTTGGAGTTCAACTTCATGGTGCACCTGGCTGATGATGTGGGCTGAAACATACAAGGCTATGGGGAAGGAAGGAGGAAGGCTCTGGCATCTCCTTCCCTGGGAGAAGCATCAATCCTTGTCACGAGCTCCATACAGCAGCAGGAGATGCTGCCAGCTGAACAACACATCCCTACGGGGGCACAAAGTGCTGCTCAGCCAAGCACGGCCATCCCCGTCTCTGCCTGGCCAGGCTCTCTGCTGACTGCAGCACGCTCTCACCAAGGACATCCTTCTTCTCCCCAGGAAGAGGCAAAGTACTTCCCTCAGCACATTCCCCGTACCCACCACACAGCTTCTCGTTTTCACTAGCTTCTGCCGTCTGTCTGTGTCTCCGCTGAGACTCTTAGTAGGCAATGACTTTGGTTTCTTTCCCAGGGAAAGATTTAGCCAGGTGACTCTGGCCCTTCCACTGCCAGTTGAGCAGAATGAAACAGATCCAACTGTGGCATTCAGGAGAAGATGCAGAGAGTTTGCTCAGAAATGACAGTATAGGTAAACTTTCCTAAGGAATCTGCTTTGGTTGGGGGGTTGGGCGCGATGATCTCTGGAGGTCCCTTCCAACCCCTACAATTCTGTGGTTCTGTGAAACTGGGAAGGACTAAGTTATCTTGCTGGGAGAAGTTGCTGACCCCCTCAGCTGGAAGCTATGCTGTCCCAGGAGAGGCGAGTACCTGACTGTGTCTGAGCAAAGTTGCCCTCTGTGAAATGAAGTGTGTGTGCTTGAACCACCTCTCTGGTCATTTGACCATGCATTTGGAATAATCGTCCAGGTTATCACAGCAAGTGAGAATAACCACCACGTCGCCCTGCACCAGCTCTTACGCAGCCACTTCTAAGAGGTCTTCAGCATCACAAGACTGGGATGAGACCTTCAGCACAGGAGTTACCCTGGTTTCCAGCAGCCACCAGCTTCCTTAAGAGCACACTCCCTGAATAGCCCTAACTCACACCCTCACTCTGTCACAGCCACGGGAACTGCACTCTGAATGGAAGCATCAGCACTGGTCCTTTTATTTGTGGAAATAGATACGAACAAGTGCTCCATGTTTCATTATCATCTTTCTCTTTTTTTCTTCCTCTTTTTTACCATTTACATTGCATGCATACACTTGAGCAACTTGGCTTCAGTCTTGATTGAAATATTTAATGGATATTATTCATTGTTGGTATTCTCTTGATGTTGTTCTCATTCATTTTAAAACTGCCAAACCTTCCCATTTTTCAAGGATGCCTGGCCTTTTAAATAAGGAAAGCATTTTGATACCTTTATTACATTTTTTTGAGGCCACATTAGCTTGTTTTTGCCATCATTTTGACTTTGATTCTAATAAAACAAATCGAAATAGCAGTGTCTCCATTTCTTAAATACTGCATGCTTTTCCATTATTGTCCACAAACAGTTGATTCCAATCAACTTTCTTCAACTCATTCCATCCTCAAAATTACTGTACTTTTATAACCATTCACAAATATTTTCAGAAGTGTTTCCAATTTGATGATATTATAACCTAGCCCTAAGGGTTTATTATCTTCTATATTATTCATTTCACCTAGTTTCATTTCCTTGGACTAAGTCCAAAATAGCCCCTGGTCTAGTTGATTGCTCCTCAAACCGAAAAAAACAGTTTGGTACCACACTCAGCAACACACATCCATCCTTAATGACTCCACTACTGCTATGCCCATCAATGTCAGCATAATTGAAATTCCACTATAGTCACTGCCTTTGCCTTTTTACAGCTTACCCCTTATCTATGTAAGCGTCTCCTGATCTACTACTTTGTTTTAACCACTTCCCAGGTGCGTGCCAGTTTTCTTCTTGGATTGTTTCAATACCTTTAAGAGGTCCTTATTCATGCTTCACATTTGTCACTTATTTGACAAGCCGAATGGAAAAGAAACAGCATTACAAGGAGCGTGTTACCTATTTTTGGATTTTCCCTCAATGTGGGAGTGGAGCACGTCTTAAAGCATTTGCCAACTATGCCAAGAATGGTTACTCAGGTGCAAAAGAAAGTGGAGAAAGTAAACAGGGGGAAAACATTCCCTTTCCATCTTTAAGCCATATATATTCTTTCCTACATGCAGTTTTTCTTCAGAAATTCTGGAGGTAAAATAAAGCAGAACATTTAGGATGCTTCAAATAATACAACTCTCCTCCTGGTGAGCAAACCATGAGGGGGCTTCCTGACCCTAGCAATGTTGCAGTGCCAGCAGAGAGAAACTACTCTTCCATTGCTTAGGCATACGCTCAGCCTTTGAGAGCCTAATTTGGCTTTTTATATAAGCAGATCTTCCTTAAACAGAATTTTGAGTTAGCAATGAGCCCTTTACACTGTAATTCTGGGGAAGGTAGAGCCTTTCCCCTCATTTATTAAAAGGAGTAAGTTTTACTCTTACGTGGCATGCTGAGATCTTAGATTATTGAGATGGGTGAATAGAATAGTTTACTTCCAAACCTGCATAATCTCACTGATGACATTGCTAAGCCATGTGAGATTTTAAAGGGTACCTGGTGCTGCTGAAATGAAACCTTCACAGGCCTTGAGGTCCTCTGAGTGCTGACCTTATCAATGGGTAGATCGAGGGGGCTCAGAGGTTGCTTAAGACAGCCTGGCCTCACTGGTGTGGATACGTGTAAGATAAATATCAGATGAGGTTTATAAGGGCTTGAGAAAGCTCGCTACGCATTGCTGCCCGTGAGCAGAAAGGCTCTGGTGTAACACTGAGATGCCCAGCTGATTGCCAGCCTAACGCATCCAGCCTCCAGCTGTGGGAAGAACGCATCCCCTCCTCCAAATGGGGATCCTGATTCCCCGAGGGGCTGAGTCCACTGAGCCCCTCGCTTGATCCCTTCAACATGGAGGTGGGCAGTGCCTCGCAGGGCCCAGCCGACACAGCTAACAGCGTTTCTTTTGTCTGGGCACCCCTACTTATGCAGGGATGCTGTGCCTGGCAGGTGTTTCCAGTGAGCAGCTCACGCCAGGGTGCTGCTTTCTCACTCTCTCAGCACCTCTGGAAGTTGTTTGTGAAAGGATTACACTGCCCATTCATTTTTCATATGCCTGCCAGCTTAATATTGTACCTAACCTCACATTTGGGCATCGCCCATTCTGCGGTGCTTGTCTAGTGTTTATTTCAGTGTCTGTCAGAGACCCAGGGTTAAAACTATTGGAGGTCCAGATGACATCTGGCTTCTCAGCTCCTCCAGAATATTGGCTGCAGTGTTTATCAGTGCATTATTCATCAAAACTGATGATGCAAAGTACAACATGCTGTCTGCAGCTCAGTGTAAGAGTGGAAAGAAGTTGGCAGAAATGCCTAGTGTTCTGTGAGCAGCATGTAATCAATAGTCTGGGTGCTTGTTCACTTTATGTTGATGACTATTCCCTCTGGTACATCTTTGTATATTTTTGGGTTCTCTGTATTACCAGCTGTGCGATTTTTCTCTCTCTTTTCTTGATACCAGCCTTGATAGAACAGAAGGGGCAACCTTTTGTGCAGTAGGTGTCAAATCAAATAAACTATTTGCACAAAGGCTGGAAATGAGAGTCAGAGAGAAAAAGATTT
Source organism: Laterallus jamaicensis coturniculus (assembly GCA_022605575.1). NCBI lineage: Eukaryota > Metazoa > Chordata > Aves > Gruiformes > Rallidae > Laterallus > Laterallus jamaicensis. The sequence continues at coordinate 45,874,357 of JAKCOX010000002.1, forward strand.
AGTTGAGAATTTCCATGACAGCCTGATAGTTCTTTATTTTTTTTTTCCTTTTCATTTATTTATTTATTTGTTTGTTTATTTTTAAGGCAAGTGGAAGAGATGAAATGTAGTGGAGGTAAAAATGGCTTTAACTGCCATTAGGATTTCGATCTGAATTCTGCTTTCCAGGTAAGATGCATCTAGCAAGACTCCAGAGACTTCAGTGAAGTTACTCCCGCTTACACCGGTGTAACAGAGCAGAATGTGAATGCTTATCTTTAATGCAAGAACGTGCAAAACAATAATCAGATTCTCAGCTGGGGTAAGTTGGCAAGTTTCCATTAAAGTCAATGGACCTAGGCTGATTTACACCAGCTGACGATCTGCCCCAGTATCTGCTATACTACACACACCACACGCACACATGAGTCGCTGCTTATTTATTTCCAGTGTTAGACCTGCATATGAATTTGATGCTACAGCGACTGAAGAGCAGTGGTAGGTGAGTCTTATTAAAAAGGCATATTGCAGATAAGAACGGCATTATTTTTCTTACAGATCTTCCCTTAGCACGTGCGTATCGATCTGCAAAGTCTTACTGTTCCTGTCCCACGCAAAAATTATAAAGAATGGAACTAAAAAAGGGCTGTTTTGCTTGTGACCCCAAGCAAGATAACAGTCTTTGAAATTCTGAAATGGAGACTTATCGCCAATTCTCCTAAGCAAAACAACCCAAAATCTTACCCACCACATTTAATGGCTCTTCTTAGAAGTGCTGTGTGATTTTTGTTTTCCAGAGGGGTTCTCAAATGTGCTAGCCAGACCTGTGTGTGGATCAGTATGGGCCGAGGCAGAGGAAGGCTGCTGTTCATCAGTTACCTGCCATTCTCCCAAAGCCACAGAATCCCAAACCACGCATGGAATGGCTATGGCTACTGCTAGGATCTGTCCCAGAGTACAATTTAACCCATGTGCTATGTTTTTAGCATTTGAATGAGACTACTGATAAACACTGAGTGTTGGTGTGGCTGTCTAAGTAAGAGAAGCTCAGATTAGAACATAGGGGAATGTAAATCAACAGTTTGTTTATTCCCCCTTCAACAGGCATCTTCTGTTGTGCTTTCAAGACTGAGAAACATGCTGTATGGGGTCTAAGAAAAAAAAATAAAAAATTAGAGGGATGATGAGTTTCAGACTTGAGGATGTCTGCCTCAACAGTGTTACTGGCACTGAAGTTGAAACAACATTCATGAAGCTGTGTTGACTCAATAGGTACAGTCTACAGCTCTTCTGTCACAGCATGTGTTCTTCCTGCCTGAAACAGAGAAGTGAAGCAGTAACTTCAGTCTTATTGCCTTAGCTAAGTAACCTTCCAAGACTCACCAGAGTCAGAAATACAGGCTTTAACATCAGAGAGCCTGTCTTGTACCTCAGTGTCCTTGAGGATGTGCAAGACTGAGGGAACATGGGTTATGCTGGAGTTAGTATCTCTGCCTTGGCTCTATTCCACGTGCTTTCTGCAATATGTGGAGTATGTCCTGGAAGCATAATCTTTCCTAGAGGAGAGTTCTGATTAGCTCGTCAGACTGACCTGCTCATCTTATTTGTCTCAGTTCAGTAGGCATGCTGCTAAGCTCAGGCTTTTTGGATCTCTCTGAGTCATGGGGTGCTCTGGCACAGCAGATCTTCTAGGCTGGGAGTTAAAGAAGTGGCAATGCTAGAGGCAAGTGATTTTCGAGAACCACAGACGAGAGGAGGAAATAAAGAGGGAAAGTGGGTCACTACTGCTGTACACTGGTGTTCAGATTTGATTTTGATCACAGCCTGTCACCAAATCATGCCACATTTAGCCTTGTCCCTCAGGGGACTATGGTACCAGAAGATCTTGCTCTAGGCAAGAGGAAGGATACAGTGTTATTGTGTCTACCCATAAAACATTCAGTGAGACAGAATTTTATTGTGGTGACTCTTTTGCCTGCATGCAGACTGCAGGATTTGGACTGGAACAGTAAAAGAATTTGCTTACAGTCATGTAACAGGTCAGGAGTTGGGTCAGGCCAAGGACCAAGAACATGTGATGTGGTGTACCATCTTGTAATCATTAAACCATTTGTCACCCCTTGCTCCTGTACTTTTAAGGCTTTCAAAGGCTGAGCACACCTTCAACAAAATCAGATGACAGAAACCTTTCAGTCTGTAACTAATGGTCTATGTTTGCATAGTCCCATGGCTGTCTCCGCTAAACAGTGTTCTCTTCCCTACCTGAACTGAGGATCTGATACTCCTCTTCTAGGACACATATGTGATAAAAATATTAAGAGCAATGGCATTTGAAATATCCTGATTTGCCTTCAAGTTGGCAACAGAGTCATGTAGAGATGTGTACATTTTCAAAATACTTCTAATTCCAAATAAAAATTAAAATTTCCAAACTCAGGTGCTTGCTGGAGTGTGGGATTGGGTTGTTTAATTTCTTCCAGAAGAGAAATTTTTTAGAAATTCTGGTTTAACAGAGTACTTTGCAGATGCTTTACTAGGTAGACTGAAGGAACATGGGAAAATTGGTAACTTTGGGAGGCTGGGGGTTTACACATTCAGAAAACAAAGTGAGAAAGCTGTTGAAGACCTCTGGGGCAATTTTTTGTAGCTACTTCAAAGGCACGGAAGTAATATATTCCAAAGGAAACCTGTTCTGGCAGATATTCTGATCAGGGTAATTTCAAGATAACTTCCAGGACTCTGCAGGGGACAAATAAGACTCCACCATTGCTGATTGACAGGAATGTTATATCACAGTGTTAGGTTGACTGAATTGCCCTAGCAGCCTTGAGAGGAGAGGCAACATTCATTTTCATCCCCTTTTTGTGTGTGGCTTGCATAGCTGACCAGGGCAACATCCTACACCTGGCATTGCTTTCCCATCCAGTGGGAAGCTGGAGCTTCATCAGCATCACAGTGCGCCAAGGATTCCCCAGTCAGTTCCCATCCAAGTGTGGACTGGGCTCCCCTGCTTGGCTGCAGATCCTGGCTGGGTGATAGGACAAAGTGACACCACACTGCAGCCTGCACCATGGACGGCATGCACCCCCCAGCAGCTGCATCAGCCTCTCTGCCATAAGCAATTGCCATTGCCTCCTTCCAGTTCTGAAGGCTTTCCTTTATAAGAGTACAAATAGAGCCTCACTTAAATAACCAAAAACAGGCTTAGAAGGATGACTGAAACATTTGTCTTAATACCTATGACATCCTGCCTAAACCTCTCTACTTCCTAAAAGGGTCTCGCTGCACCATGAACAGGAAAACATTTTCTCTACTTCACAGATTTCCAGATTTTTCAGGTTAGAAATATCAGGCTGGTGCGTTGTACTAGGGGTGGGAGTACGGGCTCTCTCGCATACCTGCTGACACGTACGCACACACATATATGGGTACACACATCCTCCAAGTCAATAATATCTTGAAGTCCTAATAAGGCCATAGCTGTTGTTTCCTGAGAATTAGTGAAAGGTAGTCAGAAAAAGGATATTCCGTTCCATACTGTTATGGTTTCAAATGAAATCTGAGGTAAATTTAAAGTAATGACTTAAGGAAAGAAAATGTTTAGTTTTCTGGGACTCCTGCTGTCAGTTTCCATCTCAGCCCCCTGACCTGAGTGTGCTTTGACTGTAGCACGTCATTTAAGCAAAACACTGGTGTCAGGATTTTCCAGTTTTCACTTGTTGTCACTTGCAGTCTGACTACATTTCACATTGTGCTCCATCCACAGCTGGTCACCACCTCCTTTTTAATTCCTGCCACTTGATGGGAAATACTGCTCCACCTGACATCTGGCATGCAGGTGAGTGACCCCTTCTCCTCCCACCTAACATCTTCACGAAGCTGACCGGCTCACAATGATAGAGAAGCTCATGGTCCCCACCTTGAGAGCACATCTCTTTTCTCTCACTCATGAGGCTTTCCACCTGATTCAGGAGTGTCCACCTACAGCTTGCAGTCTGGACCAGACTTTCTGCCCAACATCCCCAGGGTGGGGACTCTATCAGCTCCCCAGCATCTCTGCCACCTCCTCCCTGCCCTCCCAGCCTCCCCATGATAAAACCATCTGTCTGGTCTTGACTTCCTTGGTTGTGTTTCATGACACCTGGTCCACCTCCAGGCTGAGAAGGTCTGAAGAAAAAGAGAAGTGAAAGGTCACTGGTTTTTTTTCCACTTCATTGTATATGACATCAGGTTTTGAGCTGAAGTTCAGAGCAGCTCCTGCATGGTATAATCCAATTGCCTTGCCACTAATAACAGTCACTAATCCAGCTCCAGGTGAGCTAAACACCAGTTTCCAAAGGCATGTTTATCACATGATCTAAAATGAAAACATAGCTATTCTCCCTAAACTTACCATTTAAAACATTACCACCATAAGACATTCATTGGCCAAATATCCACAAGAATTCTAATTGTGAGAAAAAAATTGACAAAATTATTTGTCAATTGCACTGTTCACAATTTTGGGTCAAATCCTACAGTGCTATAGGTAGAGGGACTCCCATTAACTTCAAACTGGGAATGTGACTTCCTGAACATACATGCAGAAAGGCCCTCAGAAATTGTACCTTTGGATATACTTTGTCCAATTATTTTCTAATTATCTAAAAGATTATCTAATATACTATTTTTTTAAGCTTCTCATAAAGCAACCAAAGGTCATTATGCTACTATTAGCATTAGTATGACTTACTATCATAGTCACGTGAATATTTTGGAGCCTAAAGTCAAGTCATTTAGCTTAGTGACATATTTAAAAGACCCTTAGGGAAATGAGGTAATACATAGAATTTAGCTGCAGGACCAAGATTTGTGAAGAAAGTAGTGATTTTGAGCGAGTTAGGTTGGGAAAGTCAGAACAATATTCAGTGTATATATCATACGGCTAATTTAAGACCCTAAATAATCTAATTACTACTTTTTTTCAGGAAATATGAGCCTGTTTCTCCTGGGAAGGGAGGACATATTATTCCACACTCACCTTTTCAGAAACTTTGCCTAAGATTAAATAAACTTATAAGAATATTTCTTATGTAAGAGTGAAATTGCGTAAGAACAATTCACTCAGCAAAATCAACCAACCAACCAAAACCCCAAAGCCCTTTCAAGGGATATCTGCTTTCAGTGGTGTAGCCCCAGAATGAATCAGCATGAAAAAGGGAGAAACCTGAGCTTCTTTCCTTTCTTTTGCTTTTGTAAATGAAACAGAGTGGGTTACCCACTTTTTAAAAAATCATCTGCACATCAGTTACCCAAGCAGTTCAGAATGCCATAATCTCAATTTTGTGACTAGGATGTGAAATCCAAATGTCATCCAATTCTATCAGTAAGTGACATTATGATGCCTTTTTGATATTATGCTATATCAAAAGCTCCCTGGCTTTTTGTTGTTGTTGTTGTTGTTTTTAAACACAAAAAATATGCAAGAGAAAACTGGTGTCAAGACTTATTTTATAGATTCATCAGAGAGATAGGTGGCACTGGTTTTATCAGAACTGATGAAAGATGAAGGGTTTTTTAATTCACTGTGTAAATTCACAATATAAACTCAGTACTGGGCAGTAAGTATTGCAGGTGTAATATTTCAGGTGCACGTTTTTGACACGTGCACTCAGGTATTTTCACCTGCAGATCTGTAGACACAGTTCTGTATGGCCAGAAATGGAGTCTGCTAAAGGCACAGCGGAAAATTTATCCCTAAAATATTGATTACTTTCCTGCTTGTTAAATCATTATTAAAGCAGGTTGAAAACTCGTTTGCAGTCTCTTCTAATACTACCAGTGTCACAAATGACATCACTTTTTAACAAGATGGATGTTTCCAACGCTGGGCTCAGAAATGCCAAGTGGAATTAGCAGCGTTAAAAAAATGCATTTCACTGTTTATTCATGGTGACAAGTGCTTCTCTCACTGTACTTTCACGCTGCTGGCCTCTGTAACGTGGCTGCAGCTTTAACTCGCCAGCGCAGGGCAGCTCCGAGGAGCCAAGGCAGAAGAAAGCTTGGCAGGGCACAGCCTGGTGAAGTGTGCGGTGGCTGAATTCCACCCTCCCAATCGCTCCAGACCAGCGAGCCGCATCCTTCTCGATGCTCCCAATGCTGTGGCCACCAGAATGACAATAAAAATATTTGCAAAGTATTCCTGTGTTGTCTGAAGAAAGGGACATCACACGGAGGTGTTGGGCAGGAACCTTAAAGCCTTTAAAAAATATAAGTGTGGGGCAGATGCACACATTCAGAAACCTCTGTTCAGCTGTTAAGAAAGAAGCAACAAATAGGCACAGGCTTTGCATAGAAGATGGCTTGCTGAGATGGGATCAAATTGTCATATGTCTCTTCCAGACACTGGAATGAAGCAGCTAGCTGTTACTCCTCAGCTGTAGTGTCCTACCACTGCAATTGCCACATTTCTGTAATAGGCTAAGTGACCTCTTTGGAAAGTAGTTTAGAATCTTTAAAAATCCCTTATCTCTTTCTAAGGAACAAAGTTGTCATCACTGTGCTGTCTGTTTCATCGTTAGCATTATTATTGTCTCTCCTGACAATAACTAAGATGGCCACACCTTTAAAAAGGGGGGTCCTCCTCTCAAACTGTGCCTAGCACCGTGCTTGTTTGGCTCTCCCTGCTCCATAGGTAACCAGAAAGAGGTGCAGACAATAATTTGTTCTCTCGGTTGGCAAGTGCAAGGGATATGCAATGCCAGTTGCTTGCCTTTGACTAAATAAGTGGAGAGGGACAGAGAGGACCCCCTAAGCAACCCGTGAGAAACGCAGAAGTACCGCACATGTATATTTGGGATAAAGCATAACAAAACTCTGAAGAACAATGTGATGTGTGAAATACAGAAGGATCCTTGGGGCGTTATTCTGTATTCAGGACTCCCATGATGCCTCTTGGGCTGACTCACCTTAACCTACACTGGCCTTAAAATCCCTTCCAACCTGCTTGCAGCAGGAAAAGTGTTTGTAGGACATGGCAACCAGCTGTTAGCCAGGCATTTGTACCTCAGACTCCCGTGCTGCCCCTGAGACGCACAAGATTTTATAGGCCTACCTTGAAGTGATGTTTTCTTCTTCATTTGACCCTTAGCTTTTATTGTCCCGGAAAGTAACTGCAGCTCTGTTTAGTGTTCTGTGGTTTATCTAAGGGCTTGGGGAAAGAATCATAGGGAAAAAAAATGCAACAAAAAAAATTAAACAATTTGAAAAAGAGCAGATGCCAAATGAATATAAGCAAGGTGCTTTTAAAAGGGACTTTTTCTCATGGTTGAGGACAAAGAGGTGAAAGATGATGCCTCGGAGCATGTATTGTTGCTCTTTATGTGTTGCAGTGGGAAATCAAATTTACAAGAACAGTAGGAAGGGTGGAAACAGTGAAACCCCAAGCAACATTAGTATATGCAGCTGAGCCACAACACCCAAGAGACCAGAATCTGGGTCACAGCCTTGTCTTACCTTACAACATGATGAAATGGCCTCTGAGGAGCGCAACCAGTGACCAAAACGCAAGGAGAGAGGAGTTTGGTTACCCAAAAGCTGCAGGAACAGAACTGCAGCTTCTCTCTATAGAGGGCATTTAAAACCTAAAGGAAAGCCCTAAAAGAGAGAAAGTGTGTCAGGAAGGGAGTGTCCAGGTCCCGCCTGCCCCCTATATAACATATTTTCACCTATTTCTTCCCATTTCATCGAACAGCACAAAGAATGCCATCTGGATTCGTTGAATGCTTTTGATACGCGACCACACAATTTAATGAAGCCATGAGAGTGAATTACCTCTGGAGGAGCCCTCGTTGGGAAGGGCTGTTTGGAGGGCAGTCTGCGGGCACAGCCGGGCTCTGTGGCTGGTCCCAGAGCTCCTGCCATGCCCTCCTGTGTCGGGCTTCCTTCCTTGCGATGCCTGCTCCCAGCGCGCTGGAGGAGCCACTGCTGCTGGGCACAGGAAAGCATATGGGAGATTTCAGCAAGACCTTGTTGGCACCAGATTGCCCTTATCCGGGCCTCTCTTCCATCCTCATTTAGGCAATTTCCTTTTTCCAGTACACTCATTCTACTACAGCCCTCCTGTTGCTATTTTTCTCTTTCTACTCACCACTTTTTTGCTTTTCAGCGTGTCTTGCATCAGGTACGAAGCTTTATGCCTTGTCATACTTGTCTGTGTGTAAAAGCTACCTGCATTTTGCCAAGGCATGAGCTGAGGCAGAGGCCGTGTGAAACTGCCTTTGATGGTTATGTTTAATTCAGCTTGCATTTCAGAGCCATAGGGCTGTTGTATCCATGCAGCATTTAAGGACTGAGTTCACCTGGTGTGTATGATACTACGTAACTTTCAAAGCAGCTAAATGTCTGCAGCTACCTAAAACTTTCAGAAGAACTAGAATTGCTCAGCACATCTGGAAGAAGATGCTGATGCTGTAATAAAGTCTCTGAAAGAGCCAAGATAATAGCTCTGACTAAGTAAGATTTTCTCCATTAACATTTCCTCCCTTGCCAGTGCAGGAAACACCACAGCTTCCGGGGCACAGCTAGCACTCCACCCCCCAAAAAGCCTACAAGAAAGCAACAAAGCCTGTAATCTTGTATGTGTATTGCCACGTAAGCTCAAAACCGACCTATTCCCACAATTCAGCTTTACAGCTCTTTTAGTTAGCAACCATAAATCACCAGGTTTGCACAAGGCTTTCTGCCTCCCAAAGTTTGCCTGTTTCGAGCAAGGCATCCTCAGCTCCCGTTATCTCCTGACCTCAGGGTCCTGCTGCAGTGTGGGAGAGTCTGTGATTTTCCATCAGTTTCCAGCCAAAGCTATTGCCAGAGCTCCATCTCCACCTCCAGCAAGAGGTGCAAGACAACAGAAGAGTTTTTCATTGGTGTGTCTTGGCCACTGACATCTTGCGCTCCCCCGTTGTACAAACCTGTGGTGTCCTCTATCTGGTCTCCCAGGCCCACGCAAGGACCAGTTCCATTCTTTTACCCTTTTTGACAGCCCTAAAAATCCACTGCTTTCCTCATGATTTCTCTGCTGTTGGAGTTCTCCTCAAAACATTTTGCTTTTCCCGTCTCCTGCCTCTCTCTTCACCTTAACCTCACAGAGGACACCACCGTACCCATCACCTGCTGCTTTCCTTCTGCAGAAACATCTTCAGGTCTCCTCACTTAGACACCTCCACTGGCTCTCTTACATCCAGATCTTTGGGTTCCATTTTCTCCTAGGCCTTTTGACATGCTTCCTCCTGAGGGAAGTGCTAGCTCTTTTCTACCACATGTGCATTCCTCTCATCCTGCTGCCTGCCGGCTTGCTCAGCTCTGTCTGCCCACTCCCTGCTCTCACAGAATCACAGAATCACAGAATCACAGAATCTTAGGGGTTGGAAGGGACCTCAAGAGATCATCGGGTCGAACCCTCCTGCCAAAGCAGGCTCCCTGTCTCATATTACATAGATAGGCGTCCAGACGAGACTTGAATATCTCCAGAGAAGGAGACTCCACCACCTCCCTGGGCAGCCTGTCCCAGGGCTCTGTCACCCTCACTGGGAAAAAGTTCTTCCGCATGTTGGTGCGGAACTTCCTGTGCTCCAATTTGCAGCCATTGCCCCTTGTCCTGTCTCCACAGACCACTGAAAAGGGGCTGGCCAATTCCCCCTGCCACCCATGTCTAAGATATTTATAAACACTAATTAGGTCCCCCCTAAGTCTTCTTTTCTCCAGGCTGAACTGACCCAGCTCACTCAGCCTATCCTCATAGGATAGATGTTCCAGACCCCTAATCAACTTTGTCGCCCTTCTCTGGACTCTCTCCAGAAGGTCCCTGTCTTTTTCATACCAGGGAGCCCAGAACTGGACACAGTATTCCAGGTGGGGCCTGACCAACGCAGAGTAGAGGGGGAGGATCACTTCCTTCGACCTGCTGGACACACTCTTCCTGATGCACCCCAGGATCCCATTGGTTCTCTTGGCCACCAGGGCACACTGCTGGCTCATAGCCAACCTGTCATCAACCAGGACCCCCAGGTCCTTCTCCACAGAGCTCTTCTCCAGCAGGTCATCCCCCAGCCTGTACTGATACAGTCGGTTATTCCTCTCCAGGTGCAAGACTACACTTGCTTTTGTTGAATTTCATTAGATTTCTCCCAGCCCATCTCTCCAGCCTGTCCAGGTCTCGCTGAATGGCAGCGCAGTGTTCCTGCATGTCAGCCACCCCTCCCAGCTTTGTATCATCGGCACTTGCTGAGGGTGGATGCTATTCCCTCATCAAGGTCGTCAATGAAGATATTAAACAGGACTGGACCCAACACCGAGCCCTGGGGAACACCGCTAGATCTCGCAGATCTTCTGCTTTTCTTGAGGCCTTTTTCAGTCATGGTATAATGTGTATATCATGTGTATATCATAATATACACACCTAATATTTGGTAAGGTCTGGATCTTTAACAGAACATTCCTATGAGCTTCTTTTCCCTACTCTTTACACCTCTAAACCACCACACGTGCTGTTAATACGCAGTCAGGGGGGTTATGTGGCCAAAAATATTACAACTTTCCCACTAAAACCGTGTCCATCTTTGTCTCACTCCTAAACTATGCTACAGAAGTTGGGAGACTTGGGCATCATGTATGTAATGGCAAAGCTGAGCCTGAAAGACAGCTGTGATTTCGATTCGAACTTCTGTGGAAGAATTCAGGACAAATTGTGATGTCCTCAGCGGGTATGCCTGGAAAACTGCCCAGGACAGTCCTCAAGAAACTCATGTCTTGTTCAGTTTGTCACACAGAGTGTGGTCAACCTCACAGGGTCTCTGCCCTCCAGGTCAGCATTTGGCAATACTTCCATGCCTGTTTCCTTCTTTTCTGCCAGCATGATACTCTCAGAAGAACAAAACCAGCTCTGTTCTGTCCTGACAGCAGTGCTGGAAAGGGTTAATTTTGCACTGTCTGTGATAGGGAGACTTCTGTGTAAATACAGCTGACATTTCATCACTGGGATTTGTCACAAGTCAAAATAAGATCATATTCATCAGTCTAAAGGTCCTGAAGAAGTGTCACTGGCATCTCTGTGCTTAGGGCTGCATTAGTTTCTCTGCTACAGATATTGTTTCCACAGATTAAGAACATTCATAGAAGGGATGCTACTTAAGAACTGAGTTTTACAGAAAATGTAAGGACAGGCTGGAAAAATGCAAAGCAACATGTGAGAAAGGATAATAACAGTCAAAAGGAATACATTAGTAATCTCCTAGAAAAAGGAATGGTCTTCCTCAGGCTTAGATGCCAACTCACAATAACCTATCGCCAAAGAAAAAGGTGGAGCTTTTTAATCCCTTATTCCTTTTTGCATCACAGCACCCAGACAGACATCAAGGATTTAGGGTGGGGGTCAGGGTGAGGTGAATATGTGGATCAAATGAAATGCAGCTTTCTAATGCAGTTTGCCTGGTTCTGTACCTGGATTTCCAAATGGAAATCTTGTCCGGTACTGAAACGGCTCCAGACTGTGTTATGGGTCTCTGGACGCTCTGACTTGTGCTGCACAACTGAAGAGAGATGAGGACACCTGCATAGCAGCTTCTCCGATGAGCTGCTGGGGAGAGGGGCTGTAAACTGAGGGCAAACCCTGCCCTAATAATTTTAATGTCTAGCATTTAAAGCATAATATAAATTTAAAGCAGACAATATGAGCTAAACCAATACAATATAATCTATGATTTGTAAGTGCTGTTGCTAGTTACTCTTTTTGTGCAACTACTGTAAAATGACAGCCAGCCCAGGCTAAGTTAATGCCAAAAGATGGGTTTGTGCTCTGAGCTCTGCTATGCCTGAGCTAATCTTCTGGGTGGGAAAAGCACAAATACTACAAGTATCCAAGAATAAGTAACGCTTGTAAGTTTTCGGCAGGGAGATAATGAGACAAGTTCACCAGTTGGCTCAGCCTTACTGATCCAGACACGGCAATGACTCCTGGCAGGCGCAAAGATGAGATAGAAGCATCAGGTCACAACTTTTAAGATAACAGATATGAAAAGTCAGATTCAAGGGGGAAAAGTCTGGGGTTTGGGTATCCAACCATCTGCCCTGAAATAACATGGACTGTCCAGAGCCACAGGGAGGACTCAGCTCTCATTCTGAGTTCCCTTGGTTCACCCACACAGATGGTACCACCATGGGGAAGGAGGGCTCACTCTGGGAAGTCATTAGGGCTTTGTTTTTCTCCAACGAGCATTAGGACCACCACTTGATCTTTGCTTTTGGGAATTAAACCTGAGGCCTGTAATCCTCACTAGGCAACAGTTACAGGCTCTGGTGATCTTAAAGTGGTGCCTATAGGCAGTTAAAACATTGAAATCCATATTCTGCTGAAATTGTTCCAGAAGGGACACACACATTAGGATCTGACATTTTTGGCTCCAAGGGGAGAAATTTTGTCTTGCCCAAAGTGGATCAGTCCTGTAACACCCTAAATCTGCAACCCCTGCTCTACAAGGAAGCTGAATGAAGTACTGCTGTGACCATGTAGGTAGATAGAGGAGCTAATTGTGTGGCTAGGAAGCAGTAGCATATACAGCCTATGCAGCCATGCTTCCACCCCAGCCACTGCTGGGGTCTGTGTCTAGCAAAACACCACATGGGTGCACCAACAGCCAGAAATCTGCAGCAGGACAAAACTATCGTTTAAACTCCTGAAGCTGGGGGTGTCCCTCCTAGGAGATGTTCAGGCTGTTGGGAAGAGACATGCCCTGGGGCCTGCCCTGGGGCCTGGCTTTGCTCTCCAGGGTGGGTGTGAGAGTCTCTTGCAGGGCTGTGCTGCATCTCATGTCACACTCATGTCAGCCAGTAGGACATATACCCTATGTAGAGTGGGGAGAGACCCACTTGCTAAATTTCACCGGTGCAACAAACCAGTGCCCCACTCACTCGGAAGACACCGACATTTTAACAGCTCCACAGGCACCTCTTTTTTGTGGATATCAATGGCACTTGGGCATGCAGAGACCAAGAGGAGATGCAGGATGACAGACCTGAAATGGTGATGGTGTGATGTGGGGAGGAAGGCACTCTGCAGAAATTAAGTGCTTGGCTGACGTGGCTGCTGGGACACATCTGCTTGGCAGATGAACGTGAAAACATGGCCCAGCCTTCAAGATAGCCACACTTGGTAAGGTCATGTAGGACAGCAGAAAGCTGCCTCCTGTTTCCGGTCTGCTGACAATATTATGGGTTAAAGAATGTGTTCCTAGTCAGTCTTTTAATTTGGGTATAAAGAATGAGTGTTGGTTAATTTTTATTCATGGTATTTACTAGGAACATAGTAACAAAAAGGACACAATAGGCTAGTGTGAAATGTCAGCCTTTAAATTCACATGGCTTTGTCCTTAAACTGTAAAGATTTTTTTTTTATCACTACTGACACCTCAATATATAGCAAAGGACACCCTGAAATGGTCATTGCTATTTCAAATGAATGAGCGTCAGTACACTACATTGTCAAAAGGAATTATGCACAAAACCAGGGTGCTTGAAAGCTGAACTTCCCCACAGTTGTGGGATTTTATGCAGCTGAGAAACTGGTAGCGATAGGAAATAACTCCATGCTGTGTTTTACATGGGCATGTTTGAATTACACATACAGCAAGAACCTTCCATTGTTCACCTTGCTAGTGTGAGTATATAATTTTCCTGCTGTCCTTTTCCCCCTTTTGTTCTTTTCAGCTATTTTGTGATTAACACTGTCTGGGGAAGGATTTCAGTATTTTCTCTGGTTTAGCAGGATGTGAGTGAGGTGGTGCTGCTGCATGAATCTTTTAAAAGCAGCCTAAGAAATATTTAAGACCTTAGTCTAGGAGGAACAGCTCTCCCAGGCATAATTTTTGGTGCTGGTTGCAGCAGGGAGCGTATGCTGTGAGGAAAGTATTATTTTTCTAAATGGAAGGTGTCAGATGGTCACGCAATGTGACTGCATGTTCGAGATCACTGCCTCCCATCTGCAATTTGTGACGTGTGAAAGATTCTGCCCAAATGTGCTCACCAACTGGAAACCCTCGGCACTTTTTTTTTCTTATCAGGAGAGACCAAGATAACCAATGGTTTTACAGATCAGGGATCCTATCAAATTAATATCATTCTAGGATAAAATCTGCTTTAAATACAACCACTAAACTCCAGCAAAGTTAACTAGTACATACAAGTTCATTCAACTGATTAAAAATCCCTACTAGTAAAACAAGAAAATATACATGGAAAAAAAGAAAAGTATTCTGCTCCTATCTTTTACTCAAAGGCTTGGTATAAAATGTGACGGTCTTTTCCAGCACTAATTAATGCCACCTAATTATAACACTTACTAGGCTCATGCCAGGCATTAATATACTGGGGATGGTTTCTCTTGGTCCAGCTTCCCGCTGGATCAAACAAGATGATTGCTTTTTGCATCTCTCTATCGGTTAAATGGATGCCACTGTGGCTGGGGCAGAGGCTTAGCAAAGATTATTTGCCACCAGAAGAGAATTTTCAGCCTAACAAGAGAGCAAGGTGCTCTGGACAGGGACAGTGGGCAATGCCTCCTCTGCCCCTGCCCAGTGAGGAAAGCAAATCCAAGGATTTATGAGTCAACCCCCATCTGTGCCAATGGTGGGCAGGCAGGGATGACAGGGGACAACAAGAGACACAGGTGATGGATGCCTGTTGAAAAATTCAGGGACTTCATGGAGCAGCATTGCCAGGATAGTCTGTTGCCAAGTGTCCTGGTTGAGACAGGACAGAAAAGGGGGTTATAGGGTTGTGAGGCAGTAGTCAGGCTGCCCTAGTACCCCGTCTAGCCACATTACCCTCAGCATTGCGATGGAGCAGTGTACAGTAATGAACCTGTGTGATCCTTGCCTACCACAGGGACACGTACCCCACAGGAGTACTTGTTCAGTTCAAGGGATAGATATAAACCTCACCCAGCCACTGGAGCATTCTCCAGTGTTTTATTGTCCGCGCTGATAGCTACCAGAGGAGAACTCCTCCCCTATGAGTTACTATTTTTGACGATCAATAAGTTCATTGCATTTAATTTCCCTTCTTTACCTCAGCCAGGAGGTAATACAGCAGGTATCTCTGCCAACTCCCCAAAAAAGAGCAGATGTGCTCATGACTCAGCACTGGGTGCCTGTCCGAGGAGAGGCTGCTGACCAAGGCTGTGTGATGAACAGTGCTGTTACAGATGTGGCTGCTGCCATTTGCATGCAGCAGAGCTATCTGTAACCTAATTGTTGTACACACAAAGTGAAGCAAGAGAAGAAGAGACTTGCACTAGTTGATTAAAACCTTTCCCGGAAGGTAGAAACTTACCCACATGCCAAGGATGTAAAGGTTATTAGCAACTGTTACTGCTGCTAGGGTTAAGTAGATTACAGTTACCTCTACCATCTCCCATTATCATATAGACAGACTTCAGGGACCTGTTCTTAAAGGAAAGTCAGTGAACAAAGTGAAAAGCATTAAGGTAACAGCCTTTCATCTGCTGAACATCTATCGCAAAACTCGTGACAGAACCTGCTCTGCATTGCCTCTCGAGTGGGCCATCACACCAACCTGGAAAACAGGGCAGATTTTGTCTCTTTTTTAGAGAAAAGTACTAGCTACAGATCTGGGCATCTTTATTCAAGGACTGTAATGGAAGGTCTCCTGGGTCAGGGAGCCCCCTCTCTCATGAAGCCATGCCAGATATACCCACTGAGCTCTTCTTGGTCTTGCTTGCCCCACTTTAGCAGGAAGACAGGGAGCTTTCTTCAGTGGTTCAGGGTCACCTTCTAGTTGGCTAGAAACCCTCCTAATCAGCCTATTCCCAAGTGTGCTTCTCTCTACACTGTCCTTAGATTAAACAGCTCTTCTCCATCCCTATGTTTTCTTGCCTTGTGGAAGTACACAGCCACAAAGAAAATATGTTTCCAGAGCCTTTGGTTTTGACACAAATGAGTATCTTCTAGTCTCTCATACAAAGGGATCTTCATTCCCCTGACCAGCCTCGCAGCCCTTCTCTGGACTTTCTCAGACCATGTTCCTTTTTTTCAGTTTTAGTCACCCCACTATTTCAGATGGTACCTTTGCCTCACACAGTGGACTTGTATTTCGCTAACCATGTCACATCTATTTGATCTCATCCGTTCTGGGGTGCACGGCTTCAGCACACTGGTTCTTTGTGGTTACCCTTTGATGTACTAGTGTAGGTCGTTCCCTTCCCAAGCTCTATCTAATCAATAAACTCCTGGTTTTCTATAAAAGGAACAAACACTGAGCCCCTAACATTTTTCAAACCAAGAGGAGAGTTTCTTATAGGGACTGCAAAACAAATCTGAAATGGAGCCAGTTTTCTAAAATATTCAGGGATGTGGGAAGATTGAAGCCCCACAGTATTTCTGTGCACTCCCTCCTGCATTTATCTCAAAGTCTGCCTCACCCAACCCTGCTTCCTGTGGTCAGTTTGTGAACATCATAGTCCTAGATGGTTTGCTCTTAGGAGAACTCGCAGTACTACAGGTCCAAGAGGAGGTGTCTGCCATGCTCAGCTCTGATATAGCAACTCAATACCTTACCCAAAGCCTTTTGTCCATCGTCCTTCTTTGCTCTTGTCCCACAGAATGTGATGGCAGCTTTCTGAACATATTTATTCTTACTTTCCCTGTAATTTCCTTATCTTCCCTCTCATCTCCCCGATGTAGCAGCCAGCTCACAGGTAGTGCTGCTGGTTTCTGTCTGGCAGCTATGAGGCCACTATGTCCCTCAGTGCTGAGAGCAAGGGGCTTTCTGTAAATCACAAAAATGCAGTAAATACGTATTGTCAGCATTTGATGGTAGGCAAGTCATATTAAAAAAAGGAAAAATGGCCATTGCATTTCAAGGGCATCAGCCTGATGAGACATTTTCCAACAAAGACCGTGCTATGGGATTTTTATTTTTTTATTTTAAAGTCTGAAACAAAACAGCAGAAATTTTAAAAGCCCTAATGAAAAACCCCAAGCAATAGCCCAATGCTGAGAGTCTGTCACCTACTTTGCCCTAAAACGTGGTGAGCTGAACTGAGAAGTGACCAGAACATCCCCAAATGGTACGTGTATGAGGCAGGAAGCTTGGTGGAGACGGCTTTGAAGGAAAATTTTGTATTGTTCAGAGAGTCACCCAAGCATGGCAAGGCTTGAATTCCATCTGTTCAGCTCCGCTCAATGAACTGGGTCACTTTCAATGGTTCACTAAGTTCTGACTATCTAAAAAGAACAGTTATTATGCTTTAAAATCTTGAGCTGCAAGGCAAGATCACCTTATTGATTTTTTTTTTTCCTTCTCTCACCCTTGAGTTTAGGACCTCCAAAAGACGGTTGGGTGCTGTTCACAACCTAGAAGGTGGATCATGTGTCATACACAACATTTGGTTTTCTGGAAAAGAGATGTGAGCAAGTCTTCTCATTAATAAACACCCTCATGTCAGAACAATCCTTGGCAGGAGTTTGTTTCCTGGAGAACTAATCTCTAACATTGGGCAAAACTGACCTTCCAAGACTGATCTTTGCTTTTTAGTCCTCGTGAAGGTCTTTCTGCACTCTGGAGACTGATCTCTGGAGGCAGTGAAGGACAGTATTGGGACAGCCTTTTTGCACAGTTGTTCCTGGTAATTGTAAGAACAACTACAAGAGCAGTGGAAAGACATGGAAAGATAATGTCTTTGGGGGACAGAAAAACAACTTGCTGGTGAGAGGGAAGAGGGATGAAGAAACAGCACTGTACAGTTCCTGGATATTCAAGCTTTCATAAGAGGAATTTCAAAGCAACTAATCACAGATTACCTCTGAGAAACAAGTCTTGTGCATTGCATTTAAGTGTGGCTCAGGAAAGACAAGGAAATATATCTACCTTTTGACAAAATATAGATATTTATCCATGAGCAGTAGGGTTTGAGAAGGTGATCTCTACTCCAAAATGTAGAATTCACTTCTCATTCCTATATTTAGTTATAGTTTATAAATCATACTGGGGCAAATTTACATCACTTTCTTTAGTGTTGTAACTTCTTTTTTCTCTGTACAAAGGGGTTAATATATTTAGCTGCCTTCCAGATATGATTTATATTGTTATAAAGAGTATAATGTCACCAAAACCAAGAGAGTTAAAGAATGAACACAGCTCACCAACGAAACTATATGGACCTCTACACAGAATCAACTGAAATCAGCACTTTGGAATTTAATGTGAAGAACACATTATGGAGACTGCAATTAAAGACTTTTTCCCCCTAGATGGTCACATAAATAAATGAACCATTCAAAGTGAATCAGTTCACTGAGGAGCAGGAAAGTGCACAGCATCAGCTTTCTGATCACCTCCTGACATGAGTACTGTAACTTCCACACCCTGACCTCCTCCATGCCCAAATCCCTCCTCTCTAGTCCATTTGGGTCACTGACAGATAAGTACTCAGGATGAAACTCCTTGTGGAGATATTTAAGCTGCTAAACACTAAATGCACCTACTGAGTGGCTGCAGATGCTGTACATTTAAACTTCATTCTTCCCACCTGGCAGATGAATCTGAGGTCCAGTTTTGGTGCAAAGCAGCAGCCCAAAATAATGGTACCTCCCATCAAGGTATGGAAAGGTTTGTGGAGATGAGGTCTCATGTGTTTGGCAGGAAAAGAAGATCTGTCTGAAGTGGAGGGAGTCCTGGAAATGCAACAAACAGATGGTGCACTGTGTTTCTACACAGAAAAAAAAAAAGCAGCCATCTTTATTGTGGAAGAAAGAATCCAGACTGCAAAATGTTTGAGGTCTTGAAGGATTTTTTAATAAAAAAGAAA
Source organism: Laterallus jamaicensis coturniculus (assembly GCA_022605575.1). Classification (NCBI taxonomy): domain Eukaryota; kingdom Metazoa; phylum Chordata; class Aves; order Gruiformes; family Rallidae; genus Laterallus; species Laterallus jamaicensis. Next base: position 45,893,192 of record JAKCOX010000002.1, read on the forward strand.
AAAATTATATTCAAAATATTTCAAGGCAATAATGTATACACCCATGCAAGAATTACTTTTTTTTATAAATCAAAGCGATTGCAAATATTATTTGCAGATTCTCATGTGATTCTCTTATAGTCATTTACATTTTGTGACTGATTACATTCCTTTTTCCCTCTTACCTTCTTGTGTACATTTCTTTAGTTTCTAACCCACATAACCAAGAAAATAAAAAGAAAGAAAAGAGCTTTTCAGTTAATTTGCAGTATAGCTCAAAAGCAAACCTTCAGATGTGCCTCAAGAAGTGACCAGTACCTTTGATGTTGATTTTATTTGGTTTTTGTTCCTCTGTCTAGAGTAACCCTGTATCACTGGCCTACTGTTCCACCATTTTTCCTGGTGCTCTGGTTCTCCCATGGTTGCAGGTTGCCCTGTGGCGCAGGATACCGCATCAGCCCATCAACCTACTTTTCTGTCTTCCATTTAACAGCTGTAGTAAGGATGCAAGTCTCAGATCTGGGCAGTGAGAGAGTGTCACAAATTTGTTCTAACCTAAGATTTGGAGAGTAGCTTCTCCAGCCCTTATTAGGGGGTACATACCTTATTTCTCTGACTGAAGAAGTGTACATTATTTCTGTCCTTATGTCTACGCAGTGGAAGGGTGACAGGATATAAAGCTGCTCTGACCCTTCTATCTGCCTAGCTGTGGGATCATCCAAAACACTGGAGTTATCCAGCTAAACTCCAAGGTCTGGGCAATTAGAAAGGCAGAGCTGGGAGAGATTTTCTTCAGAGCTGCACTAGGTGAGGCACAGACATAACTTATCTGCAAGGTAATGGAAATTAAAAAAAAAAAAGAAAAAGGAAAGAAGAAGTAATGAGAGACAATAGGTCAGTTCCTGCAAGATGCTAAATGTCATCAATGTGCCTGACCTTCACAGCAGGTGACCATTATACATTTTTCAGAAGGTACCACTGGAGCTGCAGGGGCACATCCCATAATTGTACTTCTATAGTGCTCACCCCTTCGAATGTCAGAGCCTTACGGTGTTATCTCTCTGCACCCACTATTATGGCCATTTCTGCTTCATAGAAGCAGGTGCACTGAAGCGCGGGGAGGAAAATAACCAGCAAAACCTGTCTCTAGTTTGGGTACAGGTGGAGTTCACATGGCCGATGCTTGACTTCTAACTTGAGGATACCTAAGGTTGTGAGAAGAGGGAATGAGGTCCAGACTGAGAGTTTGTACTTCAGAAATCTTAGTAAGTTACTGTGGGAGTGGGAGCTAGAGTGCCTCTGACAGTGCAGATACCCTCGTGCTGCTCAGATAAAGGGGACTGAAGCACTCTGAGAGGGAGTCACCTTTGAAATCATAGAATCATAGAATGGCATGGGTTGGAAGGGACCCCAAGGATCATAGAGCTCCAACCCCCCTGCCACAGGCAGGGATACCAACCTCAGGCCTGGATCTACACAAGATTACCCAGGGCCCCATCCAACCTGGCCTTGAACACCTCCAGGGACAGGGCATCCACCACCTCTCTGGGCCTGTTCCAGCACCTCACCACTCTTTCTGTAAAAAACTTCCCCCTAATATCCAATCTAAACCTTCTTTCCTGTTGAAAGCAGCACTGTGTACAATTTAGCCAGATTTTCTGCATTGTTTTGCACTTTGCTACTGCTTACGTCTTTGTGCAATGGGACCAAAGCACATATTGGACAGATCCCCTGGTTTGGGAAATGTCCTGAGTCTGTGCGTAAAGATAGGTAGAAAATGTTTCTGTGAATCAACAGCAATACAACCTGTGCCTTTGATTCACAGTTTTCTTCCCAAGTAACTCTTTTATTCAACCTAGTGGTTATTCTGAAATCCAAAGTACTTCATGCCTGGTATGTTAAAACTGTTAAACTTTTTTTTTTCCCCCCTAAGAACCAGATGACCAAAGGAATAGAAAGAAAAGCTCTCTCTCAACTACACCAGTATTCATTGGCAGCTCTAAAGGAAGTTATCTCAAATACTTATGATCAAAAGTATAGCAGACAAGGAACAAGATGAAGTGACAACTGGCAGCTACTTTGAGTTACCAAATCACCCAAAGGAATGGGATGGGCATTCTTTTAAACTTTATATATATGTAAGATGTAGGAGTAAAAAGTTGTATTAGAGGTACAGATTTCAGTCTGATTGGCATGTGCAGGAACTATCTGGTTGGCAGAACAAAATTGCCCTTGGAATTTTTTTAAAGCATGGATGACAACTTCATAACTTCTAAAAAAACCCAATATGGTTGTATCCAACATGGTGGAAGTTATACTGGAGTTCATCTAAAAGAAGAGAAATTCATGTCTGAAATAAAACCTGACAACTGCTTAGGATTGTAAATTGCCAGTGTTTGTTATGTGAAAACAGAATACAGCCTGAACCTCTGATAGATCTGTCTGTAGCTTTAGAAAAGGTGTATTTTATACAGCCTAAAATATCTGAGCCATGTAATTTAAGCAGAAAAATATGAATGATAACTGTACACTGTTTGAGAAACATTCACCTAAGTCCAGGATGAAGGCTGTATGAGCTAAGAAAGCATGGAAATATAAACAGCTATAAATATAAAAATAAAAAAAGAAAAAGTTTTAAAAAATGAGATGCCCATAGCAATGGACATAAATTAAAAGCAGAAAAATACAGCAAACTGAATAATAAAGCCAGTGGACATGAAGAGAAAATATACAGATAAAGGACTTAAAAATGAAAAAAGAATCTTTTTAGACTTTAGAGAATAAAAAGGGTCTGAACTGAAGCGTGTTTTTAAGGAAGAAGATGGAAATGTTAGAATAAACATTTATAATATAAAAGTGTGAATACATTCAAGAAAACTCTTTTTCATTTGGGGAAAAAAAAAGTAGATTTATATTCCTATGATATGAACCTATTTTTCAGCATTCCCAACAGTATGTAGGGCTGATGGTAGACAACCATATTTAAAATCATCAGATATTTTATTCAGAACTAGTCAAGGACCTGCTTAGACTCTTAGCATTGATTTTCAATAATTTTTGAAAAAATCCAGATGTTGCAGAGGAGGAACAGAAAGGAAGCATCATGCCAGTATTTAAAAGAGCAACTACTACGACCCCATTAACTTCAGGCCTCTCATTCTGATGTCAGTCCAGAGTTTGAAATGGGGTCATTGACAGAGGCTTTGCCTAGTAGATAAATGCTGTGTAATTATTGACAATTAATATGTTTTTATAGAAACCAGTTCTTGTAAAACTAACTTCCTAACATTTTTATGAGATAATTAGTTTAGTTGATAATTACATTGATGTAGTATAGTTCAATTTTTGTATAGTATTTGACTTGGTACTTCAAAGCACTTTGGTTAACATGGTACTGCAACACAAAACCAACATAGCACATGCTAAATACATTCACACTGGATAAAAGACATGTCTCAAAACATAATTATAAGCAACAATCGCAGCTGACTGTGTTTGTTGCTAGTGGGGTTCTGCAAGAGTCATAGAATCATGGAATGGCATGGGTTTGAAGGGACCCGAAGGATCATAAGACCTCCAACCCCCCCTGCCACAGGCAGGGCCACCAACCTCAGGCCTGGATCTACAAGGCAAGGACTGGATCTTGGCTATATATCATTTAACATTATCGTGGGCAGTGAATGCAAAATCTTTACTATAGAGTTTACAGATGATGTGACATTTGGGGCCATGTTAAATAATGACCAAGGGAGATCTCTGCTGCAGGAGGGTCTGGTTGCTAGGACAAAGGGCACAAACAGTATAATTTCAGTAAAGCTGCATTTGTGGTGGCTGGGTGGAAAATACTTGAAAGAGAGGGGGCATCTTCATAACAGTGGTAGTGACAAAGAGGGGAATCATGATGACTGGTCAGCTGGGTGTGAACTCTAGTCTGGTCCTGCACACAGTGTGGTCTCTGAGTGTGTAAATGAGAGATTGTGCAGGGATAGAGGGATTTGGTTATGTCAGCCATAAGGCTGTCAAAGTCCTTTGTCCTGTTTACATACTCACAACTCAAGTTGATACCAAATTCTAGGTGGGACATGGGAAAGTGTCAAAGATAAATACACTGGAATTATGTGAGAAAACATGCTTTAATTAAAAAAAAAAAAAGACTTAAGGAGCTCTATCTACTTACCTTGTCGAGATGGAGGACAAAATGTTTCTGAATGATGGAAAATTGGTGGTATATAGGTGCTCAGACCTCTTGTCAGAAATTCAACAGCTGCTGGGGCCAAAGCTGGAACCTTAACATTTATACAGCTTAGCTGCAAATGAATGATGTTACAGTGATGATCGATTTGGTCAGTCTCTGCCCCCACAAAAAATATTTATCTTTTCTTGATGTTGAAGGCTGTTGATTTTGTTGTTTAGATCCATACATTCTTTGCAAAACTATGTACAGAGCTAAAGGTAGAATCTTCAGGAATCAAAAGTTTAACAAGTCCAACTAATAAGCCCATTATTTCAATTTCCTAAGCAGGCTACTGTAGATCCTATTCTGCCTGGGAGCTGGATAAAAACAGCCAGTTAATGTACTAAAGGTCAAAATTTCAGAAGTGCTCTACAAATGCATTACAACCAACTATTAATATTTCTCTCCTTTTTTTAAGGGGTCTGGTCATGTCCAAGGGAATGCCAGCTACATTTTTCTTAATGTATGAGCACAAGTTACACATAACAACCTAACAACACAATACTGCCTCTTTAATGCTAATCTATTCCTTGCAATCTACTAGATACATGTAGAATCATTGGTGTGTATCAAGAGAGCAAAATCAGATTCTGAAAATATCTGAAAGGATGCACTAGAGTGTACATAATAATGTATTTTAATCTGCCAGGCCTTAAAATTAATCATGAATTCCCACAGAGATTTTAATAATTTTGAGATGATGTTTTTTTTCATATAGTGATATTCTTGGTCAGAGTTCTTGAAATGCTACATGGAAATGGGTGGGGGAGGGAAAAATGGGGGCCATTTTTCAATTACCAGATTAACTAAGATACAGATACTAGACCTACTGTTTAATTGGTTGTTTTATTCTTTTTCTTCCACCCAATAGATAATCAGTAAGGTACCTCAAACGCAAACTTTTATCACATCATAAAGTTAGCATACAGCATAAAGTTTATATCTTTGGGCATATACTTAAGGGAAAAATTCTCATCAGCAAATGCATGTACTGAAGGACCTGAAACTTTGCCGGGGAAGTTTGCTAGCCTCAGTGAGGTTAAAAGGGGCTCCACACTCCACAGCTTCTCTGTGAGTTGTTTCTAGGCACAGTCCCTAAAATACAGTTTTAGGATCTCATCTTCTGCCTTGTTCGGTGTTTACAATTATCTTAAGCATGGGATGCAGGGCAAGTTAGCCAGCCCCTTTTCAGTGGTCTGTGCGGACAGGACAAGGGGCAATGGCTGCAATTTGGAGCACAGGAAGTTCCGCACCAACATGCGGAAGAACTTTTTCAGTGAGGGTGACAGAGCCCTGGGACAGGCTGCCCAGGGAGGTGGTGGAGTCTCCTTCTCTGGAGATATTCAAGACCCGTCTGGATGCCTATCTGAGTGATATGTCCTAGGGAGCCTGCTTTGGCAGGGGGGTTGGACCCCATGATCTCTTGAGGTCCCTTCCAACACCTACGATTCTGTGATTCTGTGATTTTTGTCTCTTTATGGAAAACAGTATGTCATGGTTCCTCATAGCTTCAGGTCACCCAGGGACATAGTTTTTGTCCAAATATCTACAGGTCCTGCTACTAAATACCTGTTACCAGAGTCACTTTGCAGTGGTATTGTAACTCCCCATAACCCAAGTTTTGGTTTTTTTTTTGTTAAATGCTCTGTCTTTGATGTGTGATCATGCATAAAGTATGGTAAACAGTGCTGGTATTGCAGAACATTGAGGCATTGTTTGAAAACGTACTATTGAATTCACCAAACCAAGGAATTTTTAATACAAGTGGAATTAAACCAAGAGGTCCATGGTTACTGTTCACCCCTGTTACTGTTCCCTGGGAGATATTCATATCATAAAGAATTAAGCACGACAAGCAAAATACATTTAATTCCTAAAAAAACCCCAACTTGTAATTTTTTTAATTAAAGAGTATTACTTATGTTCCACAATTTATATGAATTTTGCACAGCTGTTTGCACTAATATGCGTTAAAATGGGTAATTACCACAGCAATCATGGTATGAGACAACACTCTTGCTCCATTTTAAATATATACCCCTGCTTTTCTCTTTGTCTTACTCACAGGCACACCTGGCTTTATCCTGCTGGCTTGTCGATTTGTTCTTTCCTGCCAGTTGGTGCCTACAAATATTTCAGACACCAAATACTTGACACATTTCTGGGTCTTGTGTTAACAGCTTCTGGGGTATGTTTTTGTTTCCTTGTTTTAATGAGTAGGAGAAGCAAGAGGCAACTGGAGTAGTGATGTTTATGATGAGAGGGTAGATGAAGGGGTCGAGGAAAGCTGGGAATAGCTGAAGTGTGTCTGACACAGCAGTTTCTCTTCTGTATCACTATTTTATTTTTATGAGGCTGCAGCAAATTGATAGCTTCTGATACCATAGTCAATAAAACGTTGTGTAAATTCCAGCGATGGGCTGGAAAAAGATTGAATTAAAAGGGAGGTATTGGGTCACATCCATATTTCAAGTCATTTCCGTGCTGCCTTATCCCAGTACCTGGGGGAAGCAGTTTCTTCACAACTAACCACCCAATTAGTACCTGCTGAGCACCCCATGCTTGTTTTTCTTCTAACTGCCCCGCTCTTTCTATGGAAACCAATTTCCTAACAGTTTCCATTTCATCCTGTAAAAGAATTAATTTATTTTTTTTAGAAAGTTTGGGCAATCACAAAAAGAAAGGGGTTTTAGAAAAAAAAATTTCTGAAACCTTCCCCATGTTTTTTGTAAAAGTGATGTGGCAGTCTGTTTAGGCGTAATTATTGCCACAGTTGTATTACTGCTTCTACCAGGAAGAAGTTTTCTATAGCATCACAGGATATTTCGGGTCAAAAGGTCTCTGGTCCAACTTTCTGCTCCAACTAATCTTAGCCATGAGCTCAGATCCAGTGCATGGGGAGCTGTGCCACTGCCTCACTGAGTTCTTGGGGAAACTTTTCTCATTATTAGTGAGAAGATGTCTGACCTTCTATCGGAGACTGTTGTAATCTCATTTTATCACCATGCAACATGGTGACTAGCTCCATCTTCTTGTTGACTTCCTCTGAGGTACTGGGGGGGCTGCTGTTAGGTGCCCCTGAAGCTATCTCATCTCCAGGCTGAACAAGCTTCTCTTTACAGGGCAAGTGCTCCAGCTCTGACCATCCTGTTGGCTGCTGCTGAACTTCTCCCAGTTTGATGATGGGACTCAGTATCAAGGAACATGCAACCATAGGGTGGATATTTTCACCAGCATCTGAAAAAACTGACAAATTTCAAGGATGACAAGCCCTTGTATAGCACAGTGACCTGCTGCACAGCTGCTGTTTTACTCATTTGGGGCAGAAGGGAGAAGAGCAGCAGTGAATCATGATGCCATATTCACTTTTCTCTCATATTGCCAGAGGTTTGCTGCTTTTTTAGTCTACCTCAATACCAAGAGCTCCAGCCATCTTAACCTCACATATGATCAGTTTTACTAATCAAAGCTGTCCATTGCCACTAGGCAGAGGCCAAGGAGATCTCCACAGTACCGCTTTGACATCTGTACTGGTAATTAAGTCAGAGCCAGGGTGCTGACTCGAACACTACTTAGTCCTGTCCAGACTGTTTCGTTGCTCTCTGGTGTGAGGGCAATGCCAGTGAGTGCTCTCCCAGAAGAGCTGGAGAGGTGTCATGAGCCAGAGGCCATTCCTGTGTACAGCCATTGTGACCTGGGTGGACAGGAGAGCAGAGAGAGCCTGAGTGTGCAGATGCAAGCTGTGCCATGCTACATGGCTGTGAGACTGGAGAATAACCCCTGTCTTGTTTTATTCAGAGTACAGATTTTGCATTCATCCTGAGTCCTAGCATCCTTCTTCATGTTGTCTCACACAAGCTTTCTTTGGGCCCTTACTGTGGTAAACCAACCCTAATACATCAAATTCAGCTATAAAAAATGGGACCAGAACAAATAATGTAGAGTTGAGGTTCAGTTGGACAGGACAGCTGTCACATGCTACTTTCACTCTGGGGCCATTCATCACTTCAAGCATAATCTTTGCCATCTCCAAGACCACTGCAGTCTCTAACAACTTCTAGTGAGAGACTCATTCCCACTTCTCTGCAGGAGATTTGGCACAATAAGGAAATCACTGCATCCTCATCTGCCCTGAGTGATGACATGATGAGTTTACAATTGATGATGACTTTTTTTCTCCAAATCATATAGAATTGAATACACCTGATTTACAAAAAACCCCAAACCCACCCAAAACCACATCCAGACGGCTTCACCCTTGAGGACTGTACTAGAGAATTCCAGAGGTGATCTTTTCTGACTTCTACCTGGCCACACTGTGAACTTGTTATCACTGCCTGTCCTTTTGTAAGAAATAGAGTTAGAGCAACAAAAGCAGAGAGAGTTATCTTAGTGAGACTAAGATGCAGCTTTGTAGACTCTCTCTGCATTTGGGTTTATTAAATTCTATATGATTTGGAGAAAAAAAAAATTACATCCTTCAACTGATTTATAAAAAGCCTTAATGTTCATCATTACATTAATTTGATAGACTACAACAAGAGTGAAATATGTTTAGCTCTTCTCCTGCAAGTGATGGTGCTCATAATACTAAAATATAGTTTGCACTTCATGCAGCACTGTTTATGTAGAAGGACTCCAAAGCATTTACAAACATACAGAAACAAATATGACTCTGCTTACCATTGAAATGCAACCTGGAGCTGAAGGTAAGTATTTGGCAGGGCACAACAGAGGAGGAGTTTATGACAGAGCATAAGGAAAAAGTTTGCACCTACCAGAAACTGCAAGGAGAATTTAGCTAAGCAAAATGAAATTCCCTAACTCAGCATCTGGAAAGGACATCCTGCTTATGTACTTTTCCTCCTGGAAAAATGTCTCATTTCTGGCTCTTCACACTCAGCCTTTTAGACCATGCTGACTCACCATGAGCGGTGGAACTTGGAGAAGATAACACGGGTGAAATCAATGGGATTCAATAGAAATGACTCTGAATAACAGATGTGATTTACTAAAAAGTTATTTAAATTCCAAAGAACTGAAAAACCAACCTATTGAACCAAGCCGCTTTTATATTGCAGGCTTCTAGTATGATACAGGGTGATGTAAAGGTCCTGTGGAGTCATCACTATGTAAGATTTTTCCAGAAGAGCAGCATTAAGAAACCCATGCATACCCACCTCACTGTTGTTATGATGCCACTGTTAACACCTTCATGATCCTGTCCTCGCCAGCAACCCTTACCGCAGCTCACAACACCTCTCCATGATTCTGGGAACACTGGGAGCGTGCCTGACACTCTAAGAAGGGTCCTGGAGGCAGATGGGGGGGTGCTGCAGGCAGGTTTAAATGGCAACTAGAGTGGAGGGGCTGCTGTACCCCCAATGCTGCAATGTGACGGCTGGAGATGAACAGGGAACCTACTGTAAAATACTTGAAATATGTCTATAACAAGATGAACTGTAACCACTGTATCATCATTCTTAAGAGCTAAGCAATTTTTAAACTAAAAACTATGTGTATAATTTATGATTCTTTTACTAATGGATGTCTAGTAATTACACTCTTTGAAATTAATGTGATATTTACTGAATTGCTAACATTTTTTCCTTTTAATTAAACACCTCTTTAACCAAAGCAAGGTTGAATCCAACACATCCAACTGCAGCATGTGGCACCGTGCGACTCACCAAGAAAAGGTGGATGTTTGTTGGTGAACTCAGGCATTTAAAGTTATCAGACTCCTTTGCTTTTGTATCTTCTATGAAAGCTGTGCTACTGCTGCCAAGAAAAATGCAAATATAAAATAAAACAGAGTAAAAGCAGAGTGAAGTTGAGGGAAGAAGAAATGTTAACAGAAATCTTCAGGAAGTTCTCCTCCTGGCCTCCATTTCATATACCCAAGTAATCCATGAACAGATGTCAGACAGAATATTTTATATCATCCCTTTGCATTTTAATACATTATTTATTGGTTGTTAAAAGTGAGGGGCCTAACTTCTATAGTATCTGGCCTACTGAATTCACACCTTCAATGTCACGTTCATGTAGTCTTGTATGTTGCCTGCTTTAATAGGGAATCAATTCTATTTCTTCATTTCATCCCTCTTTTCTCAAACTCTTTTCTCACAGCCAGATGTTAGTTCAGCAGTGGGCTATGGAAAACCAGCACTGCTGAGGGAGCTGGACGCAGAAGTCATCTCAGCATTGAAAGCCACGGGTAAAAGGAAGGTAGTAAGTGTCAGGAGGGGATAGGACATCATCTCAACAAGTGGGTCAGGAGACATGCCCACAGGATTGGAATTGCTGCCAAGTGGATAGGCTGGACTGACAGATGACTGGAAGGGCTGACACTCTTAATGTCGTCTTGGAGGAGGACAGTGGTGAGGCTGGGGTTGCACTTTGTGACCCCCATGGCATTTGTCACTCTTGTGGATATTGTACAGTGATTATGTTGGGATTGCAGAGCCCTGCAGACCACCTGGTGAGCTGCAAGTTCTCCACCAAAAGGTGAGCACCTAGGATATGCCCTGTGCAGCTTCTGGCTATACATGTGTGTGTGTGCCTCCCAGCAGTGGGCATATGGGGATTCCAGCTGTATGCTGTGACTTCCAGGAAGAGGCTGATAGAGGTACTGGCAGACCCTGTTGGAACTGGCAGACAGCCCATGGAAGGACACATGGGCTCTCCTAAGCCCAACGTGTTGTTTTCCTCTTTCTGCCTTCTAGGTGCATGAATTGCCTTTGCTTGTGGTTCTGCTGTGCCCAGAGAGAAACCCATGGAACTGCAGCCCCCAAGTAGCACCTGAGACTTACAAGACCTAAGTCATATATGACTATGAAAAGAGCATTTGCTGCTCTTTGTACATACAAATATGTACGCAAGCAAACATATTTGTTTGGCATTTTACACAGGTGGGTCAACTCAGCGTGGCAGTGGTTCCTTCCTGTCTGCCAGCGGTCAAGCTCAGCTTGGCTTTCCCTGGGGAAAATGAAAGTCCCCAGGGTTCTTATGGGGCAGGAGAGAGTCACACAGAATGGCAGTTTGCTCTTTTTTCCATCTCCCCTCAGCTTTTTTCCCCGCAGTGTGTTGATAAGGGGAGCAGATGATCTACATAGGATGGTTTCCAGGCTAATTGTCAGGAAAGGGAAGAGCTCAGCCCAAGCTCCACTACACCAGGTTCAGCATGTCCTGCTGCTCCATCAGTGCTGCCCAAAGGAAAGGGCAGTAGCTATTCCTACTAATTCTTTAGCCTCAGTGATTCATTCACTGCATTCATAGCAAAGGGACTGTGGCAGTTGTGACTGGAGCTACAGGAGATCACAGTGCTTTCATGGCATGATGCCTCTGTGTGCTGGGGTGAAAAGAGAAAGACAATATTGGCTGTTTATGTGCTCTCTGAAACTCACTGCACACAGAGGAACACACATCTTAGTGCACAGATACATGTCCTGAGACTCAGGTCTTTTGCCTGGTGCCCTTGGTTGGATGGGAGCTGAGGGTGAGGCAGCTCGCCAGTGAAAGAGCCCCTGCAGATGCTGTGGAGAAAACAGCACTGACCACATGCTCTCCCCTCTCAACTTCTTCACCAGGAAGCTTAGGAGAGACTTGGCTTCTTTCTGTGTACTGTGGTGTTGTCCCTCCCTGTGGGCAAGGGTCCAGCCTGTATTTCAAACAGAAGTGAGAAACAGCAGAAATTCAAGTTCTTGCAGCTTCTCTTGTCTGTTCTGGCAGATACCTCCAGCACATTGAACCTCTGAGTTAGATGCTAAGCTCTCAATAAGTCAGCTTTTACACTGACTGTTCTTTGGCCTTTCCAAGGGTGTGCATTTTCAGAGGAGTCACTGAGCCCACTCCAAGGATAACCAGGGTCACTCTCAGGTGCATTCCTTCTGTTCCATAGGATTTTATTTTTCTCTGTGGCATTTAACTCTTGCATGCTTATGCTGGAAGCAAGGCATCTTGCAGCTCATCTAACTGTAAACATTTGTAGAATCTGCTACAAAAATACTAATTGGACAATTTTCACCTAGGATCCTCAGGTAATTCAAAGTTTATGATCAAATTATTTTAGAAAAAGAATGATGAATAGACAGTTCTGTTGGTGCATTTTGTTTTAATAGGGTGTTTTTAATAATTTATCTCAGCAACTTTCTGAAATAGTCTGAATACTTTTTGATCAATGCATACAGAATGGGCAAAAATCAAACATATTTCAAAATCATTCCCTGCAGTCAGACCACTTTAAATGTTAATTTGAGAATATAACCTAGTATCATTATTAGTGTCTTAGCTAAATCACAATTTAATAATTATTAGATTTAATAATATAATAAATTAAAAATTATTAATTTTTTAAAATTCCAAATTTTTGAAGGTCATCTGAACTTATGGGCAATATTGAGTATGTCTAGTAGATGATCTTTATAAAAATTTTTTCAAGTGTTGTCATGGTTTAACATCTGCTGGCAGCCAAACCCCATGCAGCTGCCCACTCATTCCCCCTCCTCAGGGCAGGATGGAGGAGAGAATCAGAAGAGCAAAAGTGAAAAGACTTGTGGGCTGAGATAAAGACAGTTTAACAGGTAAACAAAAGCCTGGAAACAAACAAAGCAAAATGAGGAATTCATTCCCTACATCCCATGGGCGGGCAGGTGGAGGGGGAAGTAGAAGTGTTGAGATCCGGGGAAGGAAAGCAGCTTGTGAGGGATCGCCGGAACCCCACTGACCATTCCATTCCCTGCCCCTCCCCACGCCACATTGGGCGGGGGGGGAAGAAGGGAGTAAAATCGTGATGAGTTTCAAGTTTGCTAAGAAGGGAGGGGTGGGGGGAAGGTGGTTTAAGACCTGGCCGCTTCTTATTAGTGTAGTAGTAGTAGTAGTAATAAATAATTTTTCTTTCCTGTATTCTGTGCTGAGTCTGTTTTGCCCATTGCACTAATTGGAGAGTGATCCCTCTGTCCTTATCTCAAGTCTTAAGCCTCCTAATATCTATTATCTCCCCTTTTCGGCTGAAAGGGGGAGTGAGTGAGCAGCTTGGTGTGTATTTGGCCTCTAGCTAGGGCCAAAACCACCACACACGATCATTTTGGTGTAGCCATAAACCAGTTACTGACTTTTAAAGTTAGCAAATGTCAGTAAGGACTTTACAGCACTTCTTGCTTGGAGGGTCTACCAATGACCCAACAACTCCAAGCTGATATTAGTGGATTTTTGTGCAACAACATGATCACTATCACAATCCTGACTCTGCAAACCTCTAACTATGTGCTCAGCTGAAAACCCACAAGTGTCATTGTCTTTAATGGGACTATTTGTGTGCCTAAAAATCAATCATGTATACACATGCAGAATTGGAATCACAATAACAGAAAGCAGATGCAATGATTAATTACCCAATTGAAAGATGTTCACAAATACTGTGTCTGACAACTCTATAAATCCATTGAAATCTGTGTTAACAATAAATGATCAAAGCCTAATACTAAGCATATAGCCTAATTGGTAGGACAGGAAGTGATAAATGCAGTAGGTATTAATGAAGACTACATTTAGACATTGGGAAAAGCTTTCTGGAAACATGAACAGTGAAGCGTGGTCACAAATTGTTCAGGGAAATTATAGAGTTGCCACCACTGGGGAATCTTAAAGAAGAGGTCAGACAAATTTTCCAGTTTCAGACGAAGTGATCTCTGGAGATCTTCTACCTGGCATGCTGGTGAGTCATTAGTGTGGTCTCCTTACTGCCAGAGCGCAGATTATTACATCAATTGACCCTGGATCAGTTTAGCAGCAGATCCCCAAACATCTCATGTGAGATGTGAAACAAGTGAAGCACACAGCTAGACTCCTGTAGACTTGGTCTGAAAGCACAGCACAATGTTTATACCAGGTTTGTGCAGAAGGACAATGTCTGAGCAGTAAGAAGCGCCTGATCCATGATGAACTAGATTATGTTGAGCTGTCTTCAATATCAAATGTGAAGCACCCAAATGAGTTTATGCTGACTCAGTGACTTATATTTTACTTTGGAACCAGATGTGAAACTGCATCTTCAGGATGAACAACCACCATAACAGTTTGGAGAAACAAAATATGTCTCAGTCTTTTGACAATGATTTTTTGCAACATGCCAGAGGCTGCATGAGAAGCTGCTTGGCACCACACTTTGTCCCAGGAAAAGCTACTGAGAATGATCTGAGGAATGGCTTCTTTATCTGGGAGAATATTTTCTCTGAACATATCATCTGGTCTAATATCTGCTTGTTCTTGATGTACGTTGAACCATTATCACTACAGCAATACCACTGCCAGAGGGAGAGACCTTCCATCACAGAATCACAGAATCACAAGGTTGGAAAAGACCTTTAAGATCATCAAGTCCAACCAATCCCATCCTAAGCTAAACCATATCCCTAAGTACCTCATCTACCCTTTTTTTGAACACATCCAGGGAAGGTGACTCAACCCCCTCCCTGGGCAGTCTGTTCCAGGCCCTCACAACTCTTTCAGTAAAAAATTTTTTTCTAATGTCTAAACTAAACCTGCCCTGGCTCAGCTTTGTGCCATTTCCCCTTGTCCTGTCTCCTGTGACCTGGCTGAAGAGACCATCACCCACCTTTCCACAACCTCCCTTCAGGCAGTTGTAGGTGGTGATAAGGTCTCCCCTCAGCCTCCTCTTCTCCAAGCTAAACAGCACCAGCTCCCTCAGCTGTTCCTCATAGGATTTGCCCTCCAGCCCCTTCACCAGCCTGGTTGCCCTTCTCTGGACTCACTCGAGGACCTCAATGTCCTTCTTATGGTGAGGAGCCCAGAACTGGACTCAGTACTCGAGGTGCGGCCTCACCAGTGCTGAGTACAGGGGCACAATCACCTCCCCAGACCTACTGGCCACACTGTTTTTGATACAAGCCAGGATGTCATTGGCCTTCTCGGCTGCCTGGGCACACTGCTGGCTCATATTCAGCCTGCAGTCAATCAACACCCCCAGGTCCTTCTCTGCCTGACAGCTCTCCAGCCAGTCTCCCCCAAGCCTGTAGCGCTGTATGGGGTTGTTATGTCCCATGTGCAGCACTCTACACTTGGCCTTGTAGAACACTCGAAGAATACTCTGTCTCCAAGCACTGACAGTTCCATGCTGAATCCCACCGAGAGACATGGGCATTGCTAATTCAGGGTAAAGATAGCACAATAAAGTTAGTTAGGAATGCCGTGTCTCTTCAAACCATGTAAATATTTCCAAGTAGATAGGTCAAACTGATAGGAAACTACTCAGAATAGCCTTGAGGGCAGGCTTTTAGCTACAGGAGGGGCTCTGTGCAATGCATAGGTTGTGTCCGGTGGTGGGATAGTTTAGACTGCATCAACCATTGCCCTGGGTCTAACTACAGCAGGCATGGGCGAATTGTCTGGAAACCTTGGACCACCTGGATACTGAAGAGGGATGAGGAACTGAGTGTAAATCTCAGACCACATTCCCCACACTGTTGGTAGCAGCCTCATAAACGGTAGCACTACTAGCTCCTTGTAAACTGTTGCTTTGCTGCACAGTGTAGTTTTATTTAAGATTTTGTGGGTTTTTTTTTCTTTTTCCCCAAGTACCTATAAAAACTGACACCAATTCTAGAGCTGCTATGCTGAGAGCTCTGCTTTGCTGGAAGTCCTGCACTATGCACTGGCTGGCCACAGGCTGCCCCTCTCTTAGCTCTTGGGGTATAGGGGCTGCCGTTCACTCACAGCTCTGTGCTGGAACTGCATCGAACACAGTGGGTTCAGGGCACACCGGTGAGGCCTGTGGAGCTGACAGCACTGCAAAGAACTGAAGGCAATGTACAAAGAAGGTAGCAGTATATACATTTGCAATGTGATGTCTTTGACACTACCATCTGGATCATCTAAAGGTTTAATATGCTGTATAAGTGCTTTGTGAGAGCAACTTTTAACAAGAACAAAACCTGTTTACTGGCATAAGCTGCAGATGCCTGGAAACTAGAAAAAGGGAGTGTTGAACAGCGACTGCTGCTGCCTGCTTTTACATTTTTATTTTCTTAGCAGAGAAACCCTAATGCCATAGAAAAACTGAGGGCATCACCATCCATGCTTTTATGATGTTTCTGCTTGTGCTTTGCATACTGTCCCCTCTGTAACAGTACTGGAGTTTGTTAATACAGTGTTTTGGATATCCTTATCTGCACAGAGATTTCACAGTCAAATTACCCCTGGAGCCAGAACTGTGCAGAAATGGGAACGTGAGCGTTGAAGTTTTTGCTTCTAAATTTAATGGAAGTTCTTAAAACCATTAATAATTTTGTAAGGAATGGAGCACAAGGCGTTTCTCTCCCTCTAGTCTGATATGTGCCAGATTGCTGTTTATCTGCGATCATCCCAGCAATCTATGAAATTTGAAGCCTGGAGTGATGCATATTTAGGTCTTGGAATCAGAAATTTCAGTTTAATGCCACTTTCTCATCAAGTGTAGAGTATGGTGTACATCTCCAGATGGCCTATACAAATGCTCTGCTGTACTTCACTCACTTTTTGAATGTCAAGCATCTCTGGGATTCAGTACATCACCAATTAGCATCTTATATCCATTTGACAGAAATGATTCCTCATTATTTCATACATTTCTTCTTTAATAATATTTGCACACTGAATTGCTCTTATGATAGAAGAAATAACTCTAAGATAAGAGACTGTAAACCATTTTTCTTCTGTGCTGTCTTGAGTTATGCTGTGGTTTAAGCTGGTGGCCATCTCTGAGTTGAAGCTCTGGCAGTGAAGGGTAGTTGTCTTCTTGTCTTACACAGTACTGGGCAAACAGTCAGCACTTGCATTAGTATCTTTTTCAATATAGCATTAACACAGCACAGACCCCAATTACATGTGCATCTGCACCCAGATCCTCTCACCTAGGAAGCAAAGGAAGTTCAGGGTTCAAAAAAACTGCACCTCTGCTCAAAACTGCCCCCAATCCTCCGGCTGTCACTAGCTACTGCTCTAAAATCCACGTTTACCCAGAGTCCCTGAAACAAGTTACAGCTGCCATTGCCAAACAGGAGGTTCTGAGACATGCCTTTCTATGCGTGTGATGAGCATGCTGATGTGCCGTGTCTTACACTGGCCTCCATTGCCCACAGTATACGTTACCTCCACAAACCCCTTACAGGGTGCATGTGCACCTCTTCATGTGATGTCTCATAAAAGGACCACAAATATAGACAGAAATAAGCATATCTGAATCTCAATATTGTGATGCTTCAGCTACGTGTTTTTAAACCGCAGCTGCGTGAGGCAGAAAGCAGCTTTTGTTTAGCAACCTGAGCTGCTCACAGAATCACCTGATTCCAGGAATGAGTGCTTTCAGGGAAAATTCATGAGGAAGATTTGCTACAGAGTGGGCAGCATTAGTGACATTGTAGGCCAGCTACACTTAGCACCAAAGTACCATGCACATCCATGGATGCATAAGAGTATTTGATAGCGTGTGATCTTCTGACTATTGCACTGTTTAGTTCTTTCACACTTGCTTCTGAGAGTGTAAAATCTCCTTCAAAGTATGAAGGAGAAAGCCAAAGAGGGCTGTAATGGGTGAGGAATGCATCCTGAGGGCAAGGAGTGCCCACAAGTCCCCAGGACATGGCAGAGTTAAGCCATGTTCTCATTAGCATGGTGAAAATATGGGGACACTTGTGCATGCACATGTAGGTGGGAAGGGGAGTGATACTGTTGGTATGTATTTTTAACGTGCAAACATTTGCATGGCGATTATAAAATCAAAGGTTGCTTTTCAAGACATGAATGTGTAGGTGCCTTTTCTTTGTACCTCTTCTTTCTAGCCGGTTTCCCATGATGAGGATGTCTGAACTTGTATGTCCTCTGCTTCCAAAACTCCAAGTAGGTCAGGTGGACCAGCAGCCACAAAGGGGACAGCAGCATGTTCAGAAGAGCTGGGGATGCTTGGGAGTGTTCAACCCCTTCCACCAGCAGTGTCTGCAAAACTGAAGGGAAATATCCAGTGACCCCATGCTCAAGTCCAGGCCCCAGCCTGGGATGATGCTGTTTGTGGCATCCCAAAAGCAGCTCCCCAGACCAGCTGCTCCCACTCCAATGCACCCCACAAGTATGGGGCCATGGTGCCATTCATTCTATATGCAAAACCATGGAGTATGAGCTCATTCAACAGAGAAATGCATCCACTGGCATTTCACAGCTGAGCACCCCTCTCTCTCACCCTCTCCCTGTACACCTTGGGTAACCTGTGGGTGCTGGTGGCATCTCAGCATCCTCCACTTTCTGTGCATGTGCGTGAATACACACTGTTCACCCCAGGTGAGTGTGTGGCTGTTGGCATGGCCGTGAGCTGCAGCAGTGCAAATCAACAGCTGCCTGGTGACGTTCCTTCTGCTGAGATGCTCACTCCTCACAGCTGCATGAAAAGCTAACACACTCATATGCTGTGCTAGGGACATGGAGCAAAAGCTACTGGAGGAGGGGTAAAGCAGGAGGGAACACTGGTGGTGGGCACGGAGCTGTGACTTCATCACCTTTCCCACTTTGTTTTATTTTGAAACGAACACATGTCAGGCAGGCACAGAAAATACTAAGTTTATATGTGACCTCGTGTTCAGCTTCTCAGGTGAAAATGTAAAATGTATGCAAGCAGTTTTTTAAAATGCATATTATGTTTCAGATAGACCAGAACTGCTGGAGCAGATCAGATCTCTCAGTTAAATATGCATTCATACATTTTTAAAAAATGTATAATATTGACTATATCAGATGTAATGGCTCCTGTAGAGTCATTATGGTGCACAGTGCAGGCTCTTTATTTGGTATTGTATCAATTTGTAGGGTGGACTGTCATGGTCTTAATACAGATGTATGTTAATAACAGTATAGAAACAGAGAAAATACTGCATGCCAGTAGCCAGCTTTAAATTCCTGCATTTTTAGCCTTTAAAAAAAAAATCAAGTTTAAACTCTTCCCTTCCCCTCTGCCTGGTGATCGGGGTCTGAAGCATGACCCCGCGTTGGTGCTGGGGGGGGTCACCAGCTTGCAGGAGGCATGAACTGGACGTGAAATGGGGAGCTGCAATGCAGGGTGGAAAAGAAAGAATTTGGCCTGAAAAGATCAGATGGTTCATGTCTTCATTGGCAAATGAAACTGCCTTAGGGCTGCAAGACAGGATGTGTGAAAAGATCAGAAAACGGCTTGATTTGTATTTGCTTTGACACGAGATAAAAATGTCTAATGTAATTGCAGTTAAAATATGAAAGCAAAAATATATTTACTGAGCTCAGATACCAGATTGCATGTCTTGGGCATGTGAACAATTTTTACAACCAATTTATAAATACTTAAAAAACTGGTTTTCTGTTGAAAAACAAACAGAGCTATAGAGAAATAAACAGCATCTCTCCAATAATTCTGTAACTTCAGACTGATGTAACCCACCAGCTCACAGAAGAAGCCCTCCATGTAAAGGAAACCAGAGAAACTATAATGATTTTCAGATACAGTTGACAAGAGACCATTTAGTAAACTTTTATTTTTTTTAACTAACAGTATGCAGGGATGTTGTATTCTAGGCTGCTACTAATAATCTCATCAGAATGCAAAAGCAGTGACTGTGTTATAAAATCAATGATCTGTTATATTCTGCAAGAATTTACAAAAGCCTAATGTCATTTACTACACCATGAGAACCACACTTGGATTAAAAAAACAAAAAACCCCAACAAAAAACTGAATTAAAAAAAACCCCCATGATTACAGCTGATGAAAAAACAAACTGTTGGCTAATGCTGAGTTTTAAAGGTATGATACATTTTAGGGTTAAAGAAAGAATATATCCTGAACCCAAGAAGGGGAACAGCATTCATGTTTGGGGAAGTGCTGTCCAGCAAGCTGATCCACCCCCCACTCTCCCAGCTTTGCTATGGCTGGTCAGTCTCTACCGCCCTGCAGTGACAACTGGTTTTGTGCCCTGGGCTCAGAATCTGGGGAACTTTGCCCAAGAAGTTTTGGCTTTGTGTTGTTTTTTTTCTAACACTTCTGACAGAAGAATGAGTGCACCATTCCTAGAAATAGGTTTTCAAATGATTGCAAGGGAAGGACCTCTTTTTAAAAAAATTTTATACAGAATAAATGAAGCAAAACCTAGACAGACCTAAGACTTTGCCATGCACTGAACACATCATCATCATAATAACGGTTATTCCTTTTTACCAGCAATAAGCTGTGTTTTGCAAACATAAACTAATTAAGCCCCGCAACCTTGGAAATGAGTCTGCAATTTCCTATAAAAGGGGAAACTTAAGTGAAGGCCAGATTGTGACACACTTACTAAGTACAAGCGCTCCACAAGTAGCTCCATTGACTTCCGCGAGACCCTTTTTGGCGTAATGTGTAGTTCAATGAGAGGTATCACAGCCTGGTGTTAAACGACTCGCCCGGAGGCGCACAGCAAGTCAGAGCAGGGCCGGCACCAGGCTCCAGGACCCAATTCTATCACTCCCAGGGACGTAAATTGCACCAAGGTCTATGGGAGCTGCGTTTGTGCGCCCGACGGGACCGACGGGCCCCCTGCAGCTCCTACCTGCATATCTTGCTCTCAATCCTTCCATCCAGGCTGGGGAAGAAATGAAACTACAAAGAGCTTCTTGGAAATGGCCTGTGACAAGTCGTGCCACTTTGGAAAAATCACAGGTGCCGCTCGCCCCGGTTCCTATTTGTGTTAAGGGCTGAGATTGGTCATGCCATGAAAATCCAAGCCCTCATTTTGGCAAATGGGAATGCTGAAGATATTTACCTGAAAAACACTAGAGATAAGAAGCTGCTAGGCTGCCCATGCAGGGGAGAAAGACCCCGAGGTGCTGGGACTAGGGCTCTGGGCTGCCACAGTCTGCTGAGGGGCTGTCACCGGTAGGGCAATGGGATGACCCTCCTGCATGCCCCGAGGGCAGGCAGGTACCATGGGGTGAAACTGATTGTACTTAGGTGCAGTCTGCAGGTGCTGCAAATAGTGTGAAGTTGGGTCAGAGAACATCTCTAAAAGGGAGACTGTACAGCCTGTGATGAAGAGAGAGATAATGATATGTCCTGCAATTACAGGACATAGAAAAGTTAGAAATTAATGTCACATCTGTACTTGAATCATAGTTGGAATTGTGTTCTTTAGAAATAGGAGAGACAGTCCCACGTTGCAAAGTCAGGACTAAACATCACACTAAGGAATTGCTCCTTGGGAGTTGTAAACGCTGACTGCCACAAGTCCCTTCTTGGAAATCCCTCCTGTGCAAGACATGGGAGGCTGCAGCAATAGAGTCATGCAGGTAGGTCAAGCAAAGGAAACTGGTCCTGGTGTTTCTGAGATTTTGAATTTGACACTGTCTCTTCAGTGAGTGTTCTCCTAGCTGTAATTTTCCATGTCATGACATACAGAGGCTGGTATTTCAGGTGAAGCATCTATGGAGAGCAGACAGCCTGTAGTATATAGATGGTTTAAAGTTTTTTACACTTTCAGACTTGCACGTTTTGGACATGCCAAGATGCTGCACAGTGCTGGCAGCAGAGAAAGCTCATCCTCTGAGATCCTCATTGCTTTCACTTAATTTCAGAAAGTACAAGTCAAGAGAGGAACATAAGCTTGTTATCCTAAGCTCTCATTTCAATGCAGCTGGTTCTCCAGTGTCACAAAGAAGGGGATACGTTTAATAGTGGTTAGATTCAATTTGATGGCAATAAACAGAGAATAGATTCAGACTTCATGCAAGTGGACAAAAAAAAGGGAAAACACTTTTGCCTTTAAAATATACAGAGGGAGAAGCCCACATACATTATTCAAGAAGGTCTTGGCTCGCCATAGAGTTTTGGGTCCATTTTGAGGGTTTTTTTTAAACAAGAAAAAAAAAACACATCGTGGATTTTTCTTTTACAGAACAGTGTGCAAGCTTGGCTCTCATTTCTTTTCATGTTGGAGGCCTAGATGACAAAAAGTGAAAGATTAGGGCACCAGCAGCTCTGGAAGGCTGCGTTTACCCCAATTCTTCTGAGACATGCTTGTCCTAATGTCCCTTTTCTCTCTCCTCCACTATTGCTTTTTTCATTTGCTGACAAGCCCAACATTAAACATTTGCTGGAGTTTTCATATCGATAGTACGTTATATTGCCATTACTGAACAGTTTGGGGCTTTGTGGCTAGCTACCATGACAATAGATGCACAGCCTGGAACCAGTTTTAGTTAATTAGAGTCAATCAATCCAAACTTTGCTAACTTACTCATGTGAAACAATAGTATAATGAACCAAAGTCTGCAAGATGATTGGGAAACACAAATTATTGCACCCTGATAAATTAAATGTGACTATTGCAAAACCTTCCTTCTAAATGAATACTCTGAAAGTGAATGTATGGGTGAATAAGCATAATTTAGAATACGGAAAAAAATTAAGGAAGCTGTTATAACCCCACTTCAATGTTTTCATTTTTCTTTAAAAGAAATAAAAAGCCAGATTGTCATATATACGAGGCAAAATGTGTATAACATTTTTAAGATTAAAATTTTTACACCAAGTAATCTTGCAAACTAAATTTCATGATACACTGGTGTCTGAAGAAGTGATATCATTCTGGTTTGCATGTCCTTCATAACTGCTGTTTTTCAAAGTTGTTGGCTAAATCTTTGTCTGTCCTTGACAAGGGAAAACCCTGAACCTCTTCAAACCAGGATGCTGCTGTCAGACAGCCTTTTCTCACAGACAGAAAGACTTTTTGTCCCCATTTTATGGTGATAAATATTCCCTAATGTCTGGAGTTCAACTTATGTACCAAAAGATAATTCCCTTTTCACATAAATTTTCTCTTGATTTTCCAAAAGTGGTATTTTTAGAATAAAAGGATTGAGTTGATAAAACCAGTACCAGGATGGTGTTTAAGCTATTGTATTAAAATTGCGTTTTAGGTTCTGAGCTGGCCTATAATAAGCTACTCCAATGGTTTATGTCTTTCACAGGATTTTAATTTTGTCCAGTATGTTTTTTAATTCACAGTATGCCCTTCACATGTGCTACGACATACAAAAGGCAAAATATGACAAAGGACTGAGGCCCTGTTCTAAAGACATTAGAATGTAGAGATGCAGTAGATGAAACACAGTGCACACATGGACCAGCCAAACCACAAGGGATCCTCAGAATTAAGGCACACCGGATTTATTGAAGGAGTTTTAGAGAAAGAGAAGGGAACTCTCATATGATGGCCTCACAACCCAGTATGAGATTTAATAAACTATCTCCCAATGTGTTTTCTGTAAATGTTTCAAATTGTCTGTTTGATCAAGCACCACTTCCCAGAAGCAGCAAACTATTTCTGCACATTGATGTAATGACACGGATTTGGGGGAAGGGAATTAAGGGATGGGGCAGAACTTTGCCTATCCTAAATAAAAATTTAAGAAGGTCTTGAAGTTTATGAAGTGGGAAAGAGTTTGTGCTCAAGACTGCAGTTCTTTCCCAGATGTTTTCTAAATAATCAATCCTGAGGTTTATGAACATTCAGATTGCTGAATCACAGGTGTGTTAGGTAAGAAAAGGTGGGCTCTTTTCTGCCCCATTACAGAAGTAACCACATCTTTCCTGCCATATCTATGTTTATATTATTTTCCACAAACTATCCCAAAGCTGTACATTGTTTTAACCATACGAGGGCATCAACTTTATTCCTCTGTAACATCGTTGATAGATACTTCCTATTTCAATGTTACATAGGTTCTTCTTTTTATTCAGAGGCTAATCTGAATTTGGTTTTGAAACTCTTCTCCCTGTGAGAGAAGGTAAAAATTTTGGTGTTCTCTACATACTGCTAGTGCCCAGGCTACTCTTCTACCAGCAGTTCTGGATAGATAAGAAAAAGAGCAGAGAAAGGAGAAAGGAGAAAGGAAAAAGGAGAAAGGAGAAAGGAGAAAGAGAAAGAAAAATAAAAAGTAAAAGAAAAAGAACAAAAAAAAGAAGAAAAAGTTGAACTGAATCATTTAAGATTGTGCAAATTAGGCATTTGGCTAAAAGAAAAACACTAGGGATATAATTTTTAGATATCACAGTTGGATTCCTAAAGATAAGGTTGTTAGATGTTAATAACAAATTCAATCAAAACCAGTTGACAGACTTTCTCAAGCAGTTCAGATCTAAAGTGATATTGTTCTCTTCAATACAGTGAAAGGGTCAAGAAAACTAATTAAATAAAAGGTTGAATGTTAATAGGCAAAATTTATTAGCACCTGAAATAATTTGCAGTATATATTTTTCAGAAATTATGCTACGAGAATTTTTCTACAGTAATTCCACTCCCCTTCTTTCCTTTCTTCCATGTTCTGAATTTTCCTCCCAACATTCAACTGTAAACACATAGCATCAGAAATGCAGCTATATATCAAATAAATGAATTAGACAAACTAACCTGTTCAGTAAATGCACAGGGCTGGTTACAGGTAACCAGTATTTTTCATGTCTGTTCTACCATGACTATGCATTAGTGAGGCATGGGAATTACATAAAGCATACTTCTGCTGTTGCAGGTGTTGGTAGAAAATTTTAAAAAGGAATAAAGTACATTGAAGCCTTAGCAAATTAAATAGTGTTATCTCACAGTAAATCTGGGAAAGAAATCTCAGAACTTAGGTCAGGTGGGTTTTTTTAAGAGCCTAAAATAAGGTCCTTTAGCTCCAGGAAGCCAAGTTTTGATTTAATATGCAACATGAGTCTAGACAACACTGTTTTGTACATATATTTAGAGAACAGTCGCTTCTTTAAATATCTCTTGGATGGGAACTCATCTGAATCCAGTTACCTTCACTGATATGCCTCTGACTGAATAAGCCGCAACATGACCTTGCAAATTTAATTCTTCAGTAGAATAATGATGAGAAATTAAATCATCCATTTTGCCTTGACTTTTCTGTACTCTTCTTCCCAAAATTACTGCTTGACATTCACCCCCTCTTTCTCCCCAACGTACCACTTTTTGTTTTGTTTCAAAATACAGGAATCATGATACAGAGAGAATTATTGCAATTTTCCCAGATAGGAACAACCACAAGTGCCTATCAGTATCCCAGCACTGCTGTGCTTTTCATATAAGTCTTTTTCCTTACCCATCATTGACCTGACCATGTCCTTTTGCAGTTACTTAACAACTGTGAAGTCTTCGCTGATAGCATGCTGTTCGCAAAATAGGTTTCTCAACCTTAAATATACAATAGAAATACCCTTTGTTTACTTTACACTAGTCATACCAGTGAACACAACTCATATTTGCATCTTAATTTCTATGCAGTTTAGTCAGCCTCTAGCAACGTACACTAGGAATGGGACCAGTGATTATGCACAATTATGCCACTGTTAATGACCATAACCAGGAAATGGGTGAACCTGTTTTATTTTCTATAAATCACACTGGTTTTTCTCTTACCTTCTTCTGTGTAATGCAGATTAGATCCAAGTGACTGTAACAGGGACTCAAACTGCTAAGCAATTCTTCCATTTCATGACAATTATGTCCTTTCTTAAATAATTATCTCTTCATGCATTAAAGAGAACTTCCTATACTTTCTAAAGTTCACTGAGGGGTCTGATCCAAATTAATTTACATTAATAATCAGCATCTGAGAATATCTATGGCCTTGGTAACTTGAATGAAAAAAAATAATTCTCCAAAAATTCTGCCATGATCTTCTCAGAAATGTATGGAAAATTCAGCCAGTCTTTATTTTATATGAAAATCCATGAGCTATGCCACTGTGTTTCCTCAGATTAATATATAGGATGCACAGAGGAGGGCACACCATGTGTTTGCCTCCTTTCAAAGGAGGGTGTGGGAGAATGCTCAAGCATATGACGGCATGCAGTAGTGGGAAATGCTGGAGGATGAATGCACTTTGTAACCACAACAGGGCATCAGGAAAAGCCAGTGTGGTGAGAGAAAATAGTCAGCCTCCTGATGCAGCTTTCCTGATCTTCACCCATCTCCAGTGCCAAAGTTCCCAAAGCTGTTAACTAATAAATTCTGTAAGGCATTCAAATGTATGGCAAACATTCCAAAGAAAGGATGTATACTGAATAAAAACTAGAACATTTTAGGTACTTCTTTCTGTATTTCACAAAAAAAAAAAAAAAAGAAGCATTTTTATGCACATATTTCATTTCTGAAGAACTGCAGTTATCATGTATTTTCAGAAGGAGCCTTTTTCCTAGAATGTTCTTACAAAATATCACAAAATACAAAGAACATTTATAAAAACACCTAACCAACAACCATAGAGGAGCATCCACACATGTAAGAGAGCCAAGTTAGAGTTCGACGCTTTAAAAATCTGATTACTTTTCCATGAATGAGACTCAAAACTGTAATATTAAATGGGAAAGAAAAGAAAAAAAGTAATTGATGATGTTTCAATATATATGAGAAGTTACAGCACACATACATGTACAGACATGAAAGGAGTTGCTAAAATTTTTAAAATCATTTATATAAGGGACTGTTAGTAAGATGTAATCTAAATTATGTCCTACTATGTGGAAGCATTGATTTGGAAATGAGTGTGCAGAATCAAAGCCACAATGCACTGACTATTGACAGCAAAAGGAGTTAACTTTATTGTCAATTGGATCAGCCAGTCATTTATGATTATTATTTATACTTTTTGCTAAATAAATTAATTACTCATGTAGATATATGAAATAGTTGGCCCTCAGTCTCATGGAAAACCTTGTTAGCTGTACATGACAAGATCATTCCATTTTC
>JAKCOX010000002.1:45925206-46002706 GCA_022605575.1 Laterallus jamaicensis coturniculus
CATTCAGTGCGTCTGAAGTAACTTGGGGACTATTCACAGCAATGTAGCCCACTAGAGGTGCTCTCAAGACAATAAGAATGTGTTGTATGCATGTGGATTTGGCGAGAGAAATTCAAATGTAAATGAACATAAATGCACTGGGTCACTATTCCTGAGAAAGTCACATGTAATGGTGCTGTAGCCAAATGCAGTAGTAATGAAATTTGAGCTGAAAAATCTAAATGGATGAAACTTAAAGATGACAGAAAAGGAAGAGGGATTGGTGGGATTATTTCACTGATTTACTGTTTTGACTTTCCAAGCTTTTGCTGAAGTTTACACTCAGTAAAGAAGCTAGGGTTAGAATTAGTGCCACTTTTCCCAGTGTTCTGGTTTCTAAAGATGTTCTGGAATTGAGTGCAGTTCAAGCACTCAAGTGTTTTTTATATATAACTAAAACAACCACCACCAGAACAACCTTGTTAGGAGTATCAATAGCCTATATTTGGATCTGATGTATTGTCTTTTAGTAACAAAAGAAAGTAATATTAACACATATATTGTAAATTTTGCTGAATGCCATTTTTAGTAACTAATGTTTAGAAGTGGGAAAACTAATCATCAAATGATAGTTTATTAATGACACTGACTTGATTTCAAAATAGAGTAAATAGAACATTTAAGAGTAGATTGAATTGTCTTAAAGGAAAATTTTCCGTGCTGGCTCATTGACAAAATGATACTGTTACATCTGCTAGGGCCAAGGTTTAGCATGTATCTGGGTTCCCATTAACTGAAAACTGAGCTATGGGTGTATTCTGTCACTCCTGAAATTAACCAAAACCAAAACAAACAAACTGCATTATATCTCTGATCTCATTTTCATGAATGATTTGAATCAATGAATTACATTCATGTAAAATGAATTCTCAAATTAAGCTATAGACTTCGGTGGGACAGCAATTTGATTCTCAGCATAGTTGTTACTGAGGAAGTGCTAATTTTATGAAGCACTGGGTCATGGGAAAATTTCTACTGCTTTCCTTAAAAGAGTTCAGCTTATTAGGAAGGAAGGTGGATTTTACAATGTACTGAATAAATTAAGTTTATGACAGTTATATGTTTTATTAGGGTTTCAGCGAAATTTTTTTCATTAATTTTAGAAACATTTATTTTAAATATACAATGACATAAAATATAGTTACTCATCTTGAGTTTGCTCCATTAGCCTTACAGCATCATACACTAGTAGCTCTCAAATCATTAGAAATAAAGAATAAAAATACAAGGCAAAGTTACTGCTTGATTTTCACACAGATGTAAATTAGGTGCAACTGTAATGAAATGAATGGATTTAAAACATGGAAAAGTATCAAAATCAGGCCCTGAGTCCTTAATAGACCTTAGTGGCTTTCATTTATCAGCTGTTCTATTCATACTGTAGGAACAGAGAGTTACGACATGTGGATGCGTCCAAGCCAGACTGCAAAATTCTAAAAAGAGCTGAGCAACTTGATTCTTTTACAGATGAAACCTATTTTATAAAAATTCTCCTTTCTGCAGGCTGACAAGAACTCATTTTCTGGAGGAAAGAATGAAAAATAAGAGAACAGGGAATGAACTCTGGCCATGTAAACTCTTTTCTTGAAACATCATGCTTATAGTAAAATAATATTTGCTCAAACAGTACTTAAAGCTCAATTTCCTGTGATATTTATTCTCAAACATTTTAGCTTAGATGTGCAAAATATTATTGTTTGATAAGTATTATAACTTGGAAGCATTTAAAAAGTAACTCACAGAGAATCAGCTTCTTCCTATCTGTGGTATATATCTAATTATGATTCATATTTTGAACAAACTTGTAATTCTCTTTAATGGTATATTCTAAAGTTACTTAGAAAAGAGTTCTTCAAAAAGAAATTATTTAACATGCTTACTGAAGGAATAAACCGATGACAGTTACAAACCACCTTTTGACACAGATGGAGAATATCTGAAAGATATGAAGATACAGCCAATCAACAAGATAATCAGAAAAGCATGCAGAAAAAACAGAAATAATAATAATTGGACTATAGATAAAATGTAACTGTCAAATTGGAAAATGCATATATTGCCTTGGAAGCCAGAAACATTAGTGTTGAGGTTCTCATTTTTCTATGAACACCAGAACATATGAACTGTCATGTGAAGTTAAACCAACAGCATTGTTTTGTTCCCAGCAATAGTTATGATGAGAGCCTATATAGGGAAGAGTAAAAAGGCAGGATAAACATGAAATATTTCTTGCAAATATTTTCCTATCCCAGAACAGACAGATGAGAACATACTGAAGAGAATTTTTGTCAAAATTCCCCATGTTTCAAGAAGTATTCTCAAATTTCGGAAGACCTCTCTGTAAGCTGAGAATCATGCCTCTGAGTTTCCAGTATCAGATATTTCTCTTTTTTTTTCTGTAGTACACATGGAAACTCAAGAAAAGAAGGTTTTGCATTAACTTAGAAACAGTTAGAAGAGCTATGTATCCACAAACAACTTCGCAAATAGACGTAGGACTGAGTAGCCAGAAACACAACTTGTACAACTTGAAGCTGAGGAGTGTGGCAGGAAAGAGGAAAGTAATGGAGTGGCTTGCTCAGGTTTCTAAAAATCATGTCCCCAAGGACATTAGTGTGAAAGACTGCAGCTGCCTCCATCATAGAGGAGGGCAGAAAACTGCAAATGCTGCTTCCAGTGGCACCCACACATACCTCACAGGCTTCTGGTGCTCCCAAAGGAAGTTGATTTGGCTTTAAGATGTACTTCTGCCACTAATTTTCATCAGTCCTCTTAGTTTTGAAAAGGCAAAATATTCAATATTCACCAGTAGGAATGTTCTATTGAAAGAAACAAGTCTTAAAAGATTTCTTAAATTATTTCTAACCAAATAGCAGCCCAAACAGGACATTTTTCTGATGTTGATCTTGGTAAGGCAGAAATCATACTGGTGAAGCTAAAGTGCATGACTTCTCAATCTCCTTGGTTATTGGGCAGCAGTGTATCTGTTAGGGTGACATTGATGCTGTCAGGCTATTTCATATTGAGCTCCAGAATTATATGCTGTCTGAGGGACTGTAAAGCAATGAAAAATTCTGGTGTTTCATATACAGGAAAATATCAGCTCTTTGATGATCAATAGAAGAAAGATAACAAATGGCTTATTATCCTTGAGACATATGGAACTGAGAAAATTAGGGAAACCACAGAATCACAGAGCTGTAGGGGTTGGAAGGGACCTCGAGAGATCATCGGGTCCAACCCCCCCTGCCAAAGCAGCTCCCTAGCTCATACTGCACAGATAGGCGTCCAGACGAGTCTTGAATATCTCCAGAGAAGGAGACTCCACACCCCCCTGGGCAGCCTGTCCCAGGGCTCTGTCACCCTCACTTGGAAAAAATTCCTCCGCATGTTGGTGTGGAACTTCCTGTGCTCCAATTTGCAACCATTGCCCCTTGTCCTGTCTCCACTGACCACTGAAAAGGGGCTGGCCAATTCCCCCTGCACCCCATACTTAAGATATTTATAAACATTGATTAGGTCCCCCCTCAGTCTTCTTTTCTCCAGGCTGAACAGCCCCAGCTCTCTCAGTCGTTCCTCATAGGATAGATGTTCCAGGCCCTTAATCATCTTCGTAGCCCTTCTCTGGACTCTCTCCAGGAGATCCCTGTCTTTTTTATACCAGGGAGCCCAGAACTGGACACAATACTCCAGATGGGGGCTGATCAAAGAACTATAAATTACTTCGGAAGATTGTATCATCATGTTTTATATTGCTAATGTCAAATGCTAATCTATCTAGTCAAATAATTTCTTTTCTCATCTTATCTCATCTCACCTAAATTTTCCCTGCCTTTCAGACTCTACCTGTAAAGATCTAAGATCTAGGAAAGAACAGAACACAGGTGAAAGTCTTTGCTGCATGATTATATATATATATTTTAAACTGTGTGACAATTAGATTATAAATAAATACGCATTTTGTAAACAAAGAGCATACTGCTCAACACCCTCCCAGATAGTTATCAGAGAATGATACTAACAGGAAGGGTTTGTGTACTCAAAAGCTTGTCTTTTTCCCAGTCTAATAAAAGATAGCAACTTGCCTTATAAAATCTGCCTTGCATATCCTTTTAGGTCATCAAGATTATAACAAAACTATTATCACAACACTTACTTTTAAAACACAAAAGTAATTTAATCTCCAGAATAGAAGTTTCACTACATGGCAATGTAGTGAGGGTATGTATGTTGACTCAGATTGTTCTTCCTTTACCTTGAGGAAAATAGTCCTGTATCTAAGGAAGCCAGACTAATTTTATCATTGACTTCAATGTGACCAGTTTTAAGTGTGCTTTTTATTTTGCTGGACTTCCTTGTCCCTCAAGCTTAATTGGAGTATTAAAAATCTGTTTGTTTGGTGTTCTATTTCTTATTTTAGAAATTGTAATAAAACTAAAACTCATAGCTTTGAAAAATCTGTGCCAAATGATAAAGGGGATTTTCTGGAATTATTATAGATAATTAAAATGCTCCAGTAAAATTCCATGGTAGCTGTGACAAAGTAACTCAGTGAAACTGCTGTGACCCATCATAGTTTTGGAGGAGAGTTAGGTGTGAGAAAGAAACTGCTCAAGTCTTCAGCACCCGGGTTATTGCTCCAGTGCCGATAGGAGTGCTAAAAGTTATGTGAGTCAAGTGATGATAGGGATTGCATACCCTTGTAGCAGTGCTGAATATTATAAAGATGAGAAATACAGCACTGTACTGCTTCTGTTCTCATTCTCTTCAAAATTATTCTTGAGAACTGAGTAGTTCTCTAAGGCGTAATCCTTTCCACCCTAATCTTCCCTCACAAAAAAAAGAGTAAAATTTAAGAACAGATTTCCTTGTACAAAGCTCCTCAGTTCCCTGAATTAGCCGATAGTAGCATCTTTTTCTTTGTCTCAAATACCAATTTCTGCTCTGCTACCACATACATGCTCAGCTACCACAGTGCTCAGGCTCAGATAAAATTCAGTTCGGAAAAAATACTTCTTATGAGAACACTTACAAATGAAGACCTAAATTTGATCCCTCACTCCTCAGCCTGGAGTATCACAAGTATGTATTTAGAACAGCCTATAAGCACAGGGACTGTAACAAGATTTACTTGGAACATCACTCAAAAGAGGAGTGGTTCTTGTCTCTAGGATAAGAATATCTCCCATGCAAAGTCTGAGGGAGGCAGGGATAAAGACAGGAATACTTTTTAGAGAAACCAAGGTGGCTGGACAGTCATGTCATGGCCCATACAAAACTGGTATTATAACTTTTTTTTTCTCTTTATGTTATTAACTGGTTCCTTCTGTACTACTAGCAGCAGCCCTCCAGAGTATGCAGTCAGATGACAGTCATGTTATGTCAGTCTTAAGACAGGTTTTTACTGATTTGTCCTCGACAACTAAGTGGTTTCCAGATCTACCTGGCATAGGCATAAGACATGAGAGGTTTTTATTTTATTCCTATCTTTGTCCTCACATGCTTCAGGTAGCTATTTGTTTCAAAACAGAAATGTTTATGTCTTAATTGCAGTATGCTAGCAAAAATAACCCACAAGACTGAATGCTAGAAGATGGAGCCAATTCTGTTAAGAAAGAATAAGTTGCTAAGAAAAAGGCTGGAGAAGCAACAAGCTGAGACATTGCATCTGAAACATGAAAGGATGCATTTGGAGAAGATAATGACTGGCTTTGAAGAAGCTGCTCATAGTAAAACAACAAAAAGCCTTTAATACCTCAGATCCAACTTTGGAAGATTATTGTGTCTGTTGCAAGAAGTTTCTTGTAAGGAGTTTTCTGTGGAAAATGCTTGATTGAGTCAATCAAAATATGGAATAACTATTACACATTTTATAATTTTGCACATGACAGTCAGGAATTCATTCCAGTAGGTCATTTGATTCTCTGCAGGTGGCTCTGTAGGTTTCTGGAATAGTACACTGTGAATTACATGTTACACAAATGAAAGGCAGTTATAATTCTGGATAACATTGTATTTGATTCTACAAACATCTTTAGGCCTAATGCAAAGATTCCTTTGAATAATTTATCCAGCTAAGTGTCTGTGGTCCCAAACTCCTAATTTAAAAATGTTGATAAATGAAGTATCTCTTTAGCTAATAAATGAAGTATCTCTTTAGTTATCCTTTGTCAGCAACATTCATTTTAATGGAAAGTGAGTTTACAGGGTTACATGATTGAACTACTGAGCCAAGTCAGTGTTGGCAAATGATGGGCTAAATTATTGATGTTACACACTAATGAATTCTGATGAGAAATAAAATACAGACATTACATTTCAAGTGGTTCATAATTATTTTTGTACTTTAAAAGCAATTTTATTCTTTTTCCAAATCATACTGGTTCTGTAAAACAAAAACATAGTTAGTGATTATAACTAAAATTATTGAGTTTGAGGCAAAAATGCTCCTGTAAGTTTTCTTATGCAAGTATAATGCTATTCACACTAGGATTCTGATTTCTTCTTATACTTCTGGGAGAGGGTAATTAAATTAAATGCTTAAATTTTTAAACTACTGTCTTTAAATAAAATAATCTACTTTGCAACCATGCTTAAGAGTTCAGTAGACGAGTTTATAATCTATGATATATCAGCATGTTTACTAGAGATGTTCTGAACTACCATAATTAATTCAGGTAACGACAAAAACAGAAGAGCTGCCAAAAACGAGCTTTCAACATGTAAACAGTTCATCATTAAACCTGTGTTTTGATATATGTTTAAAATGGATAGAAGGAGGTTACTAAACTTCAGATAGCCCAAAGTGATGTTGCAAGGTTGAATCATTAATTTAAAATGTCATTTCTCTGATTCTTTGCTCACTGTACTGGATAAAGAAATTTAATTTCTTAGTTTTAACTTACAAAACTAGAGCTAAGCATTTGCTCATTTGGCAACAGTATAACTTCATAAATCCTATCCTTAATCTTGTCTTCCTAAAAATGGGCTTTATTTAACTTTTAATTATACACTGAAGGCTTCTGTCAATTGCTGGAAAAGCAAATCTATGAAGTGTCGCTTCCTTTTCTTTTTGACATACAACAACTGAATAGCCATCTTATTTGTCGGCTCATCACTGTATTCTCTTGTCATTCAAAACTACCACTGACTTCTTGAAGGGGTAAGTACATGAAAACTGTTTTGGTTTTGCTTACAAAGGGAATCTTGTGATCCAATTGATCAGCCTTGTAGAGGCTTGTCATATATGGCCAAGGTCTCAAAAGAGATGTTAATGAGCTACAGAATCAGCATCATAAGCCTCAGTGTTACCTATAGTTTGGCCTTAAACTTGATCCCAGTAGTCAAATATGTATGGTTATTTAGGAGTCAAAGTCTCAGAAGCAGAGCATTGTACATTATATGGAACTATTTAGAAAGTTATTAGCTCTGTTGCTATACAAGGATCTCTCAGCATAGCTGGTAGAAACGTAATGCACATTCAGATGATGTTTTCTCTTGTTAAGCCAGTACTGCTTAAGAAAACTTTGGTTTTTCTGCCATTCACTACTATTGCTCTGATCAGGACAAAACATGATTTAGAAAAATAATATTACAGATGAGAGAAGGTTACGCTTTTCTGGAAGAAAAAGTCTACAAACCTTTCACAGAACCATAATAAAATACTTTGAGAGCTTTCCATTGTCTATTTGTTTTCCTATGTTTTCCCAGATACTTGTAACACCCCTACTGAAACCAAGACAGCTAAGCTTTACCAAGACAATCAGGGATTGCTATGCATTTTGCTAGGAAGAACTTGAATTAATTATTGATTAATTTTGAACCACTAGTGTTTAAACCACTTCAACTACTTTTTTTTACTCCTCTGAGCTACAGGTAGAGCTGAGCATACTGCTTTTATAGGACCAATTTTTAACAATTTATCCCAAATGTAGGCATTGGGCTCAAATGCTTGTTTTCTTTAGTAGATTTCAAAAATTACAGAAATGGGTGATACACTACCACCAGCAAATGTTCAGAGCCATAGGGGTCTGAAACCACAGTTTCTTGATGCTTAGTAATCAAGGTTACAAATTTGAGCCTTGCAATTGTTGAGGTTTCTCCAGCTCATGGAAATTTGTGTTGGGTCTAGAGGCCTTAGAGTAGAGGTGTCCTGTTTCTGCTTTCATTTTGCCCAGGAGATGCTGAAGGAGGAGGAAATTACTTGATTTGAACATGACAGGAGAAGAGCCAAAATGGAGCAACTGCAAGATCTGGAGAAGGCTTATGAGGAGACAATATCGGCTGCAGAGAAGGAAAATTGTCAGTGGTCTGTCAGGTAAGGGCAGAGGCTGGAATTGACATGTCGCTGAGGCTGGGAGGTGGAAGAAGGAGACCATTGGTTGGAAAAAAACAAGACAAAGGATGGGGCTTGAAGGAACAAGGGAACAGAAGAAAATGGAAATCAATAGATAGTGTTAGAGACTAAGGATGGAAAAGAAGCTTGAAGGGAGAGCAGAAAGGGCTGAGCAAGCAATCTGCAAATGAGTCAGGTACAGGAGGGAAGTTTGACATTCCTTTAGGAGGAGCTGCTTTGGGAAAAACAGACTATGAGCTGGATGGACTTTGTTTAGACAAAAAGTCTGAGCAATACATTACTGAATAAGAGACAGATGACAGTCTACTATAATTGTTATTTACTCCATTAATAAAGTAGCAGATAAGCGTAATAGCACTAATTCTGATGATGATCAAGGTGTCAAAATAATGGATTATAGGTGTACTCAAAATATACATATTTCTGTGCAAATACTACATTATTGAAACTATACACTTGCAAACAAAGTAAATAATCAGGTCAAATTCATCTAAAAATATTAAAATAATTTTTTTGTTTGCTGAGACCAGCTTCCAGCCTCCATCATTGATTTGCAACTAGTAGAATGTTTTGCCTTTATCTGCCTACTGTACGCTAGAGCTTTTAGATGACAGACACATTTCTAAACAACTTGATTCAAATCACATTAATTTCATACAGTGAAACTGTCAAGAGAAGCCATAGAAGAATTACTCAGTTAGTGGCACTATAGGTGTTCCTATGCAAGCCAGGAATTGTTTGTGGTTGTGTTAGCCTTTGGGGAAGACCCTTTGAAATGTAAAGAGTTTATGCAAAGCATAAGAAGCTGGTGTGCTAAGGCATAAGTGGCATAAAAACCTAAATGCAACTGAGTTGTGCTAAATGATATTCACAGAAGTGTAGGGGCTGGAAGGGACCTCCAGAGATCGAGTCCACACTCAATATGTACTCGTCAGTCCAAAAATGGAAAAGGAAATTATATCAGAAGAGAAACATCAGAGTTTTGCCATGTGGTAAACAAAATCATAGGCTGTGAAAATGTGGCAAAAAAATTAAGCAGGTTGAAATTAATTAGGCTTATTAGATTCTATATATTAGGGCCATTTTGAGATCACTTTGCACTCTCTCTCTAGAAGTGTTCCTCTCATCATGCAGCAACAAAGTTAATAGTCATGATTAGTTTGTGTGTCTATTCCATGGCAACTGTATGTGCCATGACACCTACACATAGGTAAATTCAAAGGTTTTGGTGAACGTTTGTCAGGGTCATCAACTCAACCTAGAAAAATCTATACAACAATAAACATTTTAAGGATTGAAATGAAATGTGAGATCATATTTTGAAGAATGCCAGATGTTAATATGCGAAATTCATAAACATTTGAGAGGAAAGCCACCTATTTTTAGAAACTATACATTTGATGCTGGTTTCCATGCTTCTTTAGAACCCTATTAAACAAGGAAAAATTCTGCAACTCAGAAATATACCCCCATGAGCAGTAGCAAAAATCTCTGGTCTCAATTCCCCATGGACTGTACACAAATAAATATTTTCTAAACTAATAATAAACCCACCAAAATTTAACTTCAGTATTTTGGATGGTTACTATGAATAAATGTAACTAAATACAAAAGCTTAAAACTAATTAAAAGGTGTGTAGCTAAGTCCCCTTAAGAAAAGTTATCTGTCATCCCTCCCCATATGTCTCCAAGACAAGGCAGAAACAGCAAGACTGCTAAAGTGAAATCAGCAGGCAAAAAAGACACAACTGAGTGTAATCACCATAAATGGTGATAACTCAACCCATAACTGAGAAAAATAAAAGAGAAGGCGTATGGATTTTGAAAAGCGTCAGCCCTGAGGGACACCATAACACACCTGTGTTAATAAGCTAGACAACAAAAGATGTACTTAAATTGGCTACCATCTGACAACTCAGAAGCAAGTTAGGAATGAGTGCTTTTCAGAAAGCAAAAGGGCAGATCTTGCTTTTAACAAGCAGGAAGATAGTGGGTCATGGCCTTAGTGGAACTGCACTGACTCTTTCCTGTAAGGAGTTAGGACAGGGTGCCATGAAAACAACAGAGTTCCTCTGGTAAGATGCAGTGTCCACTCAGATGTACTCAGCAGATTCAGCAAAGTTTCAAAGCCTTAGAAAAGAACAGTCCTTTATCTGTTGACCTCTGCAAAACTGCCCTAATAAAGACAATGTAAAACAGCTTGAAACTCTTCTAGTGTAAACTGGTGTAGTTCAGTACAGCAGAATTATTTTGAACTATAACAGCTTTGCCAAAAAGTTTTTGAATATTTCAGGATAATCAAGTAACTGGATAAAAACTGCAGAAAATGGATTAATAATCACAGTACTTTGTGGTCAAAGCAACAATCTGTGGGTTGATGCTTCATTCTTTTGTGCCTTATGTAGCAAATTCCAGTTAATGAAAATGGGTAAAACCAACTAAGAAGTTTCCAACCCCTTAATGCTGGTGCTTTAGTTTTATATCACTTTTACTGGTGTGAATGGCTATCAAAGATGCAGATCTATTAAAAGTTAAGCCAGTTGTCTTGTATGTGTAAGAAATGCCACCATCAGAAAAAGTATATGTGAAATAATTTAAATCTATAATGAGAATCACAACGATGCTATCATTTTGTTAGCACTTTGGCCCCAAAATAATCCTAGGAGAAATATAGTCAAGATAAATCATCTAAAAGGATGGACTAAATTGAAGACTGTCAGGATTAAAGCACAGCCACAGTCCTAAATAAAGCTGATTCTGCCATCATATATCATTTCTGCAATTAGATAGCTAATTGAAGTTACTCAAGAGCCAAGTTATTGAAACTCCAAAACATTATTGGGAAAACAAAAGTCATTAACATAAAAAATACCTTGACTGTACACTTTTGGGAGAAAAGGTTGGTTTTCTGAGGTTTTTTTTCTTCATAATTCAAGAGATTGCTTTTATTATTTTCTCCTGTATTAAGATGTAGTTTGTAATTGCAGAAGGATTTTTGAAGACGGAAATCCTTCAGCAAACTATTGGATATAGACTGCACCAACATGTCATTTTTGTAAATACGTAAATTTTGCCCTCATGACATTTCTTCAAACTCCAACCACAAAAGATCTCTTCTTTTATTCAAAGAAAAGCTGTAATCGACTTTAGCAATAGTCTTTGCCTGTATCCTACCACGAAGGATGTCCTTTCACTATTAAGATAATTCAGTTTACATGAAGACTCAGTGTAATCTATGATGGAGCTCACAGACCTTTCATTTCACTACCATGACAAAACCAAACTCTGTTTTCAGAGCTATTAAGCATGTACGTAAACTGCCCAGAATGAAAGAAGAGCAGAGCAGTGCTCATGCACCTCTAATGCACTTTTAGTGCATTTCATGCACTGCAATTCTAATCCCTCAAATTCTGGCACTGGTTGCAATCAGAGAGCAGTAAAGGAGTTTTTAAAACTTAAAATGGCTTAGAAAAAAGGTAGAGCATAAGAAGGGGAAATAGTCTTGCCCAAGAAACAGTCCTACACTTTTCTATGCAAAAAATGAAATAAATGAAGAGCCAAAATTAAAAGTATTTCAGTCATTGATCTCTGCTTTAGCAGTTGATTTGATTGCCAACATACATATTCTTTGCTATTACTACGGTAGAATCTCCAATCCCCTTTTTTAGCATCACAATGGAAATGCTCAATTTTAAAATTTCATTTTCTGCCAGATGTTTAACATATGGACACTAAGTAAACTGTTGGCCATGCCTATCTTCAAAAGCAAAATGGCTACAAGGATCATTATAAAAAACAGGGAATATATATTTCATTGGAACAAAAAGACCTTAATATAAATTAAAATGGCATTTTATTTTAAAAAATATGTACAGTGACCCTTAGCAAAAAAATGGGAACAGCTACTATCTACTAGAGACTTAGTCCCATAATTCTGCCTTTGTGGTTCACACTCATATTCTTAGCGCTTTGCTGTTACTATGGAAGATTACTTTATTACTTGAATATATTTGGATAATTTTAATTTGAATAATTTTTAATTTTGGATAATATATTTGTGTAATTTTTATATATTTGGATAATATTAATATGTCTTCAATCGCATAACCATGGTGTGCTTATATGGTTACGTGATTATAAATATATTAATTTCTGCTACATACTGAAGAATGTCTTTTGTTTGTCTTTCCCAAAACAGAGACCCAAAAAGGAGGAGTGAAGAAGGTAGTGCATTCTGGTTATGGTTCCCTGATAGAGTACTGGGGGTGGGTAGGGCTGGACAGACCAAAGCTGGGTACAGCCAATGCTAAGGCCAAAGAAGTAAATGAGGGACCCTTTCCCTTTGCTATCCTAAGCATAATCACGGAAAAGCAAAGATTCTGGCCCTGGGACATGGAAGACTGTGATGGCGTGCAGCAGCATCTTACAGCCAGGCTGCTACTTCTGGAGGAAGCAGCATCCCTAAAGGAGATGTGCACATTAGCTGCAGAAACACTGTTTGTGTTGCACTAATTCCAAGCAACCCAGTTAGGTTTAGTACAGTTACCAAAGCCGGCTGGGTCAGCCCAAGGTCGCACTCAGCCCAAAGGCAAGCATTAGAAGGGTGACAGGAAGGGAAACATTGAATTAAGAGCAAGCTCAGATCTGTGCTTAACTAGCAGGGCAGATGACCCACAGGAGATTTCTGGCATCGGAACCAAATTTGGTGTTAACAGAAATTGAGAATAGAACTGCATATAATTCTTTCTGAAATTTATTTGAGAGACCGGACAGGAAAGGATTTTGCCATCTTTGGCAAAGCTCTCCTCTTAATTTAAAACTTTTAGGGAGATTGTAATGCAAGCATCTATTTTTTTCCCAAATTATTAAGGGAAGCACTTTGCTATAAACTGGGACACTTCCTAAGTTTTTGCCTTTTTTGGTGTTTATTAAACGTGGTGACTAACTCCACCAATACCTGTAACTGGAAACATCCTCCTCACTAATGGCTTTATCAATGTCACCTTCTTGGGCACAGTTCTTCCTTCTCAAGCACAAAGTCGTACAGGTGCTGTGCTCTATCTGCACCATTGGAAGTGATTGGAAGGCAAGTCAAGACTTTTAAAAAATAGGTTTAGGAGCGTAGAATAGTAATGATGAAACATTGGTCAAATCCATCTTCCAGTCTGAGGTAGCTCTTGATTTTCACATCACAATTCTCCCAAAACACTGCTGCTGTGTATAACTGGAGAGTGTTGCTGGTTAAAAAGTACTTGGTGAAAAGGCTACCTTTCCACCCCACCCCCTTCCATTATCTACTTTTAGTCTCTCTTTGGATCTCACCCAGGTCATGGCTTCTGTAAAATATTAGAAAACACTTAGGCAGCCAATGTACTGTATCTACTGCCTCTTCTAATTCACTCTTCCTCTGTGATTCACCTGCCTCTGTTTGCTCTAGTCAAGGTAGCTGCTGGGGCGCAAGCTCTTGTGAGCAGGAATGACTATATTGCTGCGTGCTCACACGTTGCTCAGAGCAGTGGGTTCTTATCCTCAGACTTTAATGTGAGCTGGATGTTAGAAATAGCAAACGGGGTATTTCATGCTGAGAGAAGAGTAAGGGACAGGAATGGTTGCCAGTTTTTATTTTGGAAGTGGATGCCACTGTGCTGAATGTCATCAATAGAGGAAGTTAATTGTCAGAAGGATAGATTGATCTGGCCATAGCACTGGTCCATATATAAATAAACCACTGCCAAGATACCGAAAATATAGAAACATCATGTTGCTTGAAGGAAATACAAGAGTGTTTTATACATCCTGATAAGTGCTCTTAGCTGAACTAGGGTTTTTTTTTTTAAAATTATATATTCTCCTTGTTAAATATTTTAATAGTAAGTTATTATCAGCCAAGATGCATAAATCCAGAATAAGAATACTAGAATACCAGAAGAGGATTATTAGAAACAGAGATCATGGATAATGAAAGCAGATAGGGAACAGAATGTTGTCCAGACTTTGAACAAGATGCAGTCTTCGGTAGATCTGAACACCCCCAAATGTTGCTAGGACTTACAGCTAAAAGTTTAGTTTAGGCCCATCTCTAGTTTGTTAACTTATTCAGGGTGACCAGATTTACAGACCCAGCTTCTCAGCGTGAACAGTGTGCATGGAAAAAAATTATGCTAAGGTGAAGGATGTCTGCAAAAGTCATTCATTATAATGTGGACAAGTTATTGACGTAGGAGTTCAATTGTATATGAGGTTCAGAGTACAGCTATTAAAATACTCTGTAACATTAGATTAATGTAAAGATTCCTGTGTCAGGAAACGAACCGCCACCTGTGGCTTTCATGTCACTGCTATTAATATTCATGAGCTTTAGGCTGCACATCCATCACCTCTGTTCTTCACTCACTACTGGAGTAGTTGAACACAAGAAAGAACAGAAATCACAGAATCACAGAATCACAGAATCACAGAATCTTAGGGGTTGGAAGGGACCTCAAGAGATCATCGGGTCCAACCCCCCTGCCAAAGCAGGTTCCCTATCTCATATTACATAGATAGGCGTCCAGACGAGACTTGAATATCTCCAGAGAAGGAGACTCCACCACCTCCCTGGGCAGCC
Source organism: Laterallus jamaicensis coturniculus (assembly GCA_022605575.1). Taxonomy (NCBI): domain Eukaryota; kingdom Metazoa; phylum Chordata; class Aves; order Gruiformes; family Rallidae; genus Laterallus; species Laterallus jamaicensis. Next base: position 45,940,209 of record JAKCOX010000002.1, read on the forward strand.
TATTCCACTGCTCCGTCACCCTCACTGTGAAAAAGTTCTTCCGCATGTTGGTGCAGAACTTCCTGTGCTCCAACTTGAGGCCATTGCCCCTAGTCCTGTTCCCACAGACTGCTGAAAAGGGGCTGGCCAATTCCCCCTGCAACCCATGCCTAAGATATTTATAAACACTAATTAGGTCCCCCCTAAGTCTTCTTTTCTCCAGGCTGAAAAGACCCAGCTCACTCAGCCTTTCCTCATAGGGGAGATGTTCCAGACCCCTAATCAACTAAATCATCCCCTAAATCATCCCAGTTCTCCCCACCCTCCCCAAAAAAACCTCAAAAAGGAGCTTTTCCAGTTTTTCAAATACTGAGAGGTTGAAATGAAAAAAATAAAGGATGTGGCTTACCTGTTTTCAACAGTACGCTGTTCAGTGCAATATTTAATGTAATATTTCCCCAAATCCATAAGAGTATTAAAAGTGATTAATAAAGCACAAGATCTGATTTTATTTTTCTTTTCTCTTTTTTTTCTTTTAATTTTCTTCTTGACTTTCTGATTTCAGTGTGACTAGCGTTTTTCTAAATCTTTCATAAAACATATATGGAAATTTTGAATTTTAAAATAAAAGTCCTCTTAGTGAGATACTGATATCAGGTCATGATGCTGATTCAGTTTAACGGAATTCTACAATTTATTCAAGTTAGCTTTAACTTTAATGCATCAGATATTAACTGTGAAGTGTAATTACATAATATTAAAATGTAATAGGATTGTTTCTGTAACCATATGACAAAGCCTGGCTGTTTAAAATTAGAAAAAGGGGTTTATAAGAACATGCTGCACTAAAGCTGCACCCACAACATAACTTCTTTCTCAAGGATAAGTCTGAAGAAATTTTTACTTAAATCTTAGAAAAACCCTTCACAAATGCCATCTGCTTATGGCCATGAACTATGGGAAGAGACTGAAAGGGGTGGCCTTGCAGCTGTATGAATATGATACCATAGCACAACACAAAAAGCACAAGAACATTCAACCTGCTGCATGGTAGATACCTTCCCTAGTAAATATATGTACCTGAGAAACAAGTAATATATTAAAAAACCACCCATATATACTGCTGGAAACCATTTTAAAATCTTATGACCCCCCCCCAATGTTGCTTTTTAAAAAATAAGGGAAAGTCATCATGTAACTGAGCTAGGTAGGCATAACACTTCTAAAATACAGTCTCACACTAAAGAAATTAAATATGAACAGAGTGGAAATGACAGTATTGTTTACCATGGAAATAATATTTGCACAGAACAGGACACAGTAACGTTTTCTGAAACAAGGGAGCGGTGATACTAATGCCACCGTATGTTTCAAATGTTTATATCCAGTGTATTTGTAATAATCTTTCCAAAGGTTTGTGAGAAATAAATCTAATCTCCCCCTTTTTTTCAAACTACGCGTGGTATATGTGCTAACTTACTGAATTCATCCTTCATGCAATTCCAGTTTATTAAAGAGGTTAAAAATTTATAAAACTCTGATGGGATATGGTTTTAATGCTTCATCACACTACCCATCATTTGCTTTTCAATCTAGATCAGAATGATCTTTCCGACTTCCCTGCAATCACCTACCTGCACAGCTAATATTTTCTGAGCGTTCTCCTGAGAGGCTGCCTGGATCCTCGCCAGCCCAGCCTGGATGGAGAGGCCGCGTTGCCTCCACCACGCTGCCAGCGCCCAGCGCAGCCTCCTCTGCAACACCCGCAGCTGGGATGGCAACCAGCAACGGCAGCGGGAACGGCGATGGCAGTGGGAAAGGGAACGGGGGGGGTCATCAGGGCAGGGTAGGGAGAGACAAGAAGGGGGGAGGAGGGAGAAGAAAAAAAAGGGGGGGGGGGGGGGGGGGGGAAAGAGAAAATAAATAAATAAATTCCCAAGTCAGAGTAGGAGAGGAAATTAATGGCAGCGTTCAAGAAGAATGATGGAGGGAAATATAGAAAGCAGTCAATAGCCCATTCTGTGCTGTACGGACCTGACAGGAATTTCACAGTCTCTTGGTTTTTCAGCCCACTCATGTGCATTCATCAGAAACCAGTCACATCTGGCTGCCAGGATGGGGGGTTAATTTTCTCTAAATGCCTCAGCAGTTTTGTTCTAGCTGAGGCAAACTCTGTGACTGCAAAGCTGATGAGTAAAATATTTCTACTTCACCCAGTTTAACTCAAAACCGATAGCCTCGGGACATATTGAACCTTTCTTAAAAAAAATAATCTTTTGAAGCTTTTTGAATGGCACATCAGGTCAGGCCAAAGTTTAAAATGCAAGTTTAAGACTTTGATGGACACAAGGGCTTTTTTTCCCCCCTGTGTAAAGCTTATCATAGCTTGGCAATGTGTGCTTTAGTGCATGACAAAACTAAAGAGAATTAACTTAGCCATCAACTGCTCAGGGAGAACAATAACAGGAAAGAAATTTCCAGATAGAAGTTCCTATTAATCTACCTAGCTATAACCATGTGACATGAGAGCATCTAACAGCACTAAATTGCACCGAATGCGGCGGCTGAGAGTGACACTACTCAAAAAAAGGATTTTATATAGATGTATAGAAAAGATAACAACCTAGAAACCACATTTGGAGCAAAGGATCCTGACTGAAATGATACAAAGTGGGAGTGCTTACCAGGGAGGCTTTTGCTATTTGCTCACAGTAATTATTGTTACAATTTACAGTTAAGACTGGAATCAGTTTTTCCTTAAACTGCAAGTATTTGGAACTCATAAATTTGGTGTGGCAGGCCTCAGTCCTGGAGAAAAATGTTTTAATGTCATCTGAAAATTCTATCAACACAGTCTGTGTTTGAAAATGACTGTGGGATTTGGTAAATTCTGCAAACACTGATGCATATTCCAGACTAGTCGCAATTTAGAAAATGGACATTCAAACCACCTAAATTATTGCTTAGTGGAAATACACAGTTTTGTGTTTCATCAAGTTAATTATTTCAATAAATTGCATGGCTATTGTTAGCATGAGGACTTCAAGAGTATGCCTGTCAACCAGATTAACACAAGGGACTGTACCATTCCTTTGGAAATACTACATTTCATTAAGGTCAATGCCACAGATCAATAATTGTATCACTTATAAAAAAGCTTTTACATGATAAGACATGACTGCTCTTTAGGAGCAAGCGCAGTGTACCAGGTGAAAAATACACTTTTTCAAAAGAATGTAGATTATAGTAATATCAAGTGAGCTATTACAGCCTAGAGAGTAATTAATGCACATTTTCAAAATTAATGGTCTGATTTTCAGAGATACTGAGTTTCCACAAGTCCCATTAGATTCTATGGAAGCTGTGAGTACTCTGCATCTTTGTAAATGATACTGTAAAATATTAAAACAGATCTTTGTACTTTTTTTTTTTGAGTTCTGCCAGTGTGTATTAAAAATAACATGAGGAAACATACATGAACTCAATGGGAGAATATAAAAATATATATCTGAATCACAGCCAAATCCTGAAACCAAATATGAATATGCTTTCCAATTGAAAGACCATTTTCTAAGTACTAATGCTCCTTTCCTCATATTTTAAGATTTTTTTCCCCATAAATTGTCTCTTCCTCTGGGTCTGCTGTAAATTCAACTATTTTCAATTCTCATGTTGTATGATACTATTCTGATGTTTGAAAAAGAATGCAGGTGAGAGAGGAACAAACCAAACTTTATGACATATTCATAAAGCATTCTGCTGCAGCCCTAGAAAAAGGAAATAAGGAGAAAACTAGCATTGGATTATCAAAATTCACATTTTTGTAAAAAGGTAAAATAATTGTGAGATATGTTGTCATGATGGGGAAATTTGGTGGTTTGGGAGAGCATGTGAAAGGATTTGTCAGTGAATGGTGAGAGGGATCGGTGGTTATGCAGTTCAGTGGCTATCCTTGTTTTTCTTTCTTGAAAGGATTAAGGGATTAAAAAATTTTGAGTTTTGCTTATTTGAAAATTATGACAATATTTATTGAGAAATTAGCTGTTTATAATAGATGTCCAATAGGAACTTCGCCAATGTTTCTCATTTCAAAGAACTGAATAAACACTTGAAAATTACAAGTATCCCATATCCCTGCATCTATATCCATGCATCTCATATTTTATTGTGCTCAACGTAATAGACCCTAAACCCAATATTTGTTAAGTTTACAATATTAATTGCAACATAAAGAACATTTATGCTCACAATCAGAAACACATGTCCTTGAGAAATTAACTGCTCGACAAGATGTTAGGTGCAGGCTTAGAATAAACTGATGGACACACTAACCTAGGAGGGGCAAAGCAGTCTCCTGGGCTGAATGCAGACCTTTAGCTGAGGGAACAACTTTAAGCAGAAAAAACCTGAGTAACCTGGCTTAAGAGCCCTTCTAGCCTAAAAAGCAGCCTTCAGATATCCTAGGTATTGCCATGATCTCTATCCATACAGACACCAAGACTTGTCCCTTAGATTCTTTTCTTCGTCATATAATAGACATACAGTTATTTACTTTTCCTTATCCTTTAAATTTTGATCACATGTAGAGACTTGAGAAGGCATGGTATGCATGAGTCCCATACATGACATTTTTGCTCACTCCTTTAGTTTTCATTGCCTTTTTTTCACTCTTTGAGAAACATGTTTTATTCTCAGCATATCCAGCCAAAAGCTGACAGAGAAGATAATGGCATCTCCAGTGGTCAAGGTATGTACAGTAGCCAAATATTTGTATGAGATTCACTTTGTTTCTGACATTTATTTTGCCACAGGAGAAGTACTTCAGGAAAAGGGAAACAAAAAAGACAACCTAGCTCCAGATTTTGGGGGTGCAAGAGGAAGGAAAACACGAGGATCCTTGTTACTATAATTCTTGCACGTGCCATGGCTGCAGCTGATACAGGTCTGCTGTTAGTCCCCACAAAATCTTCCATTAAAAGGGACTGTAGGGGTTTCTACAAGCATCAAAACAAAGTTAATCCTGCAAGGAGGAGCAATAGCTTTCAAAGAGGCAGGTTTGGTAGTTTTCTTTGTTGGTTTGATGCTGATTTTGTTGTTGGGTTTTTTTTTCCTGGGAGGGGGCAATCTTTGCACCAACAGACTTCTCATGCAGTCCTCATCCCACCAATGAGGAGACAAAGAGCAGATGGCTTTGCTGGAGAGGCACCTTTGTGAATGCTGGGGAGAAAGAAGGAGTTGCCCTGGCCACGTTGCTACTTTGGGGCTTCCCAGTTATTCTCCTTTATTTGTGTTGTGGCTCTTCTCTGTGCTTCACAGCCAAGGGGAACATTCAGCACTATAATTGCTTAATTCCTTGTTTATATATGGTACTAATATCATCAATAATATCAGTATAAATTTGGAAAAGGGAGTGTGAACTAGCTGCTGTTGCTATCTTACTGGAGGGGAAGCTTATCATTCAGGGTACCTTATTTTATTTTAAATTTTCCATTATGAAAAATCAGGATGCTTCATTAAATACATGCCTGATTTGCAGTAATATGATTGAAATTAAGCTAATATTTTAATCTGAAATTTCTTTTGAGGGATCAAACTGGGATAAAAAGCATACGATACTATTTGAAGCTGAGGTCTATCCAAGCCAAATTCATTATTCCAGTGGCATTGTTTCTAGCTCCTCATTAATAAATGCTATCACAATATTTGGTTTCTCTATAGAGTAAACAATAAGTAAATTGAAAGAAAATCCTCCACAGAGAGAAAGAATTGTATCTTATTTAGACCAAAACACTTTAAACTTTTGTTGCCTCGCAGTTCACAGGTACCAAAAAATTGTACCTGCTTATCTTTTGTTACACCAAGATGGACAGGACTTGGCTAATGCAGATTACAGACATATTCAACAATGGACCCCAAACTAGGGGTGCTCACTTAATTAAACTTCAAATGGCACGTAGGGCCATTAATGCTAAAAAGTGAATAGCACATGGAACTCAGGCATGATGCTTTTTCTTGGTCAGTAACATTCTACTGGGACTGATTCGGTTACCAGTTCTGCCAACTAGCTAGCATTATATTGGGTTTTGACTACAAATTTAATTCTCCTCTCTGCTGTTTCTGATTGTGAGATCCAACTGATCTGAACATAAATAACTCCTCCTAGTTTACACCTGAGAACTCAAAGGGAGAACCAGACCTTCTATGAATAAAGTCTCATTTTGTCTTCCAAAATCAATAATTTTTAAGAAAAGTGTATGCTGAGTACTTATTTCTAAGGTGTCTGATCCAGTAAAGCTGCAAGGCTCTGGATCGCATAAAATGTCATAGATATTACTGTAGGCAGAACTAGTATGCTGGGTGTCTCAAAAGAAAATTCTTTTTTAATTTTGCCAAACTATAAACATTTGATCTAAAAATGTGCATGGCAGGTGTTTGCCTCAGGCAGTCTTTGTTTGGATAACCCAAGCAGTTTGCTTTTTTTGTGAGGTATTCTGGGCAAAATGCATTTTTCTACTCCTGTTACAAAATTGTACTGATGTTTCCTTTACTAGATGCAATATGCAAAGGGGACTCACATTTCAAAGGGGAGAGAATTTTTGTATGTGATATGATTTCTTAGTAAAAATCTGATGAAAATTGTATGTCTTTGGAAAACTATTGAGTGCAGGTAACCAATAGAAAATTTTTCCATGTTCATTAAACAAATTGTTAAAAAAATATTGTCCTCTGTAAGTATTCTTGAGCCTCTCACTGATCCCACATTTGATCAGACTGTTCGTGTATCAGCCTTACCAATAAAGAATGCATATATATATATATACATATAACTCTGTAAATAAACCATTTTCACAATGCTATTTTTCATACTGTAGATCAGGAATACAGCATATAGTGTCTGTTACTTTGGTCTATAGTGTCTGTTACTTTGGTCCAGGATGAGATTCATCACTGGGAATCATGTCCCTATCTGTGTAGTAGCATAAATATCCACCTCTTGGTGCTCAGCAAATACAGAGAAAAAAACTCATCACAAAAATCAAAAGGTATGTTTGGATCAAACTGTGAAGCCTGTGCAAAAAATGCCAATTTGGGATTAAGAAATCCAACTGTCAATCAAAACTTGTGAAATTCTAACCATCATTGTCTAACCTAGGCTTTACACGGCTATTCTAAGATACAGTAACATCAAACAAGGAGACCTAAACCTAGACTATAAAAATGGAATATTAATTGCCAGTGTAATACTATCTTACTATAAAAAACCTAATTTTGTGAGTTTTCCTTCAAGTGCTGACTGAAATGGCCTTTTTCTTTCCTTCAGAAAAGCCTGAAAAGGAGCAAGCAAACTCAGCCACACAGCTTGAGGAATGGAAATTTCTGAGTACAGTGACTTCGGTACATAGCTACTCTGAAAAAAGGTTTATTCCAGACTGAAAACAATCTAAGGAAATACAGATTGAAACATTTAAAATAACTAGGAGCTGAAGATGATGTTGCAGTAGGTAGTTACAAGTGCCTACCAAGTGACTAAAACATTTGTGAATACGAAAACGAAGAAGAGATGGACTAAGCAGCAGCAAGAAAGGAAAAATATATGTAGCTGAGGCAGATGAGAGAAACAGATGGGCAGAGCATTTCCAAGAAGTCTCACTAGACTCAGCCCACCATCAATACCATATTTTGATGAAATATTATGAACCTAAACTATCTAAATAAACAATAAGCAATTGAGATGTCAGCCATACACACAGCAATACAGAAGCTAAAAAAAGGCAGGCAACAATGATCATATCATAGAGAAATGGAACTAGATCCCACCATTTGAATAAAACCCATAGAATTATTCAGAGGAAAAAGATCTCTCCCCTTCCTCCTGCAAGAGAAATAATTTACAATGTAGTATCAAACATTGATTGTTGTTGAGCAGAAATCTTAGTTTCTTGATTTCTGAATAGACCAGATTCAGCTCAGATGAACACAAATAAGCTAGATATAGTCATAGTAAAGACCATTACAAAATATTACATAGTCAATTCTCAAAAAACACTTGGAAAGTTTATGTACACCTCCAATCATATATTGAACAGTATTCACACTGTGAAGAAGGCAGAGAATGATAGGAGACAAAATGCACCATGATATCAAGGCTCCTGAATATAACCCTGAGGAAATGTGGTATGTTCATATCTCTGCCACACGGTACCCCTGGACATCAACCGAATCATCTAAACTCAGCTTATCAATGATAACTAGGAATTTTGTACTCTCTCTTTATTGGGGGGGTGGGCATAAAATTTAAGTCTCTTAATTTCTAGAGGTGCTTAGCAATGGCAGATTCAACTGAAAACAGTGGGGAGACGAACTCACAGTGTGCCATGAAGAAGGGTATATTTCAGACATTACCGTACCCAGTAAACCTGAACAAGATTTTAAGCATCTGATTGCTATGTTAGGCAGCTAAACCCATGGCTATTCTATGGTGTTGACAGTACAGGAAACTAAGATTGTTTCATTAAATTCTTTTATTGAAACATGACTCTCTTTTACATTCAGGAAATATAACTCTTTCAACACCATTCTTGACTGACACTGGTATAACTGGTACCTGACCTTCTGCTACCTGGATTCAACATAATACTATTTTGTAATTCGGAAGCAGTCCCTCTTGTGACATCAGGTTGTTATAAAATGGAGTGAACCAAAATGAAACTACCAGTAGTATTAACTACTAGTCGCTGCTATCAGTAGTGACCTATTGTAATTTTCAGACCTAAGCGAATTGCTATTACATGTTGAACGGAGACTAATATGTCACTTCTAAATTTACACTTTTTCTACTTTCAAATGATGCTAATCTTATATCAGAGGACCCAATGTGTGTGTCATATTAATTCAACAGTGCGCTGTGAATGCTAAATTCTATGTAAATGACATAAGCCTTATCAGTTCCATTCATTGTTACAACTCAAACAAGAGCAATTACAACAACTCTACAGATTTTGGCGCTGTAAGAGTGGCAGATTTATTAGCAAAATCCAGTTAATATTTGTCTTTTTATACTATTCAACTACCAAGTTACACCTGTACAATATACAAAGCTCCTAGGTAATGAGATATTTCTTTTATTGTCAAATCTGCTCCACAGACTGCTGGTAAAGATTACATAGCTTATTTAAATAAATCCCTTTTGTCAACAGACTGGATATACTTTAAAAATGAGTAAAAGCCTCATGAAAAACCCAAATCTCAGCTGATGTGCAAGTATACATGAAAAGATGCACTTGTTTTTTTGACCTTATTCCAGTTATGAATGCTTTGGTAAGCAGATTAGCAGCGTTAAATTTTAAAAAAAAGGGAAAACTGTATTTCAAGATCCACAGAAAAACAAGCAAAGAAAAGCCTGAATAATCAGAGTACGATCTCCTACTAAAAATACCCGTGAATGCAGACAAAAACATTGGTTAATGGAGGAAGAAAAAATTAAAAACTGTTATGATTTTTAACTGCTGCCAGGAAAAAAATAAGAAAAAGAAACAACAGAGCAAGATCAGGGCTTCCTTCTACTTTCTGTGGCTACTTATCATGGGTGTTTTTAAGACCAGTCTGAAAATGGACTGTGTGCTTTCTATATCAGGTTCCTGAAAATGTAGCGTGGAGTTTCGTACTGAGCAGATACAGAATACAGGTGATGTTACTCTTTCCTCAAAGGTTTCTATACTTGTCAATTCCTACTGCTATGCAAGGGAAATATATTTGTACTTACCCAGATGGCTTGCTCTATATCACTTAGTAACACTGATAATCAAATACTGCTATTTCATCCCCAGGAGCCTGAAGCAATGAATGGAAACATCTTGAAAAGGGGCAGATAATTTCACTTAGTCCAAACCAAAGGTATTTATTTATTTATCTATTTATTTGTCTCCAAAGCTGTCATCTGAAGAAGGCTTCAACTTTTCCCAACTTTTATTTGGTATTTGCACAAGGCCTTTAGAGGAACATGTCAGATAGCACAAGCTGAAGTGTCAAAACCCAGCAAGTAAACAAGATTGCTCCAAAGAAATTCCTGACCTTGCCATTAATTTCTTCTGTTAAAGCAGCCATAAACTCTAATCATTCCTTTTACAGACTCTACTGCTTACTCTGAAAACAAGAAATTGCACAATAAAATACCATATCTCATTCTCTGTCCCCTCCTAAAGGTTTTCCGGAGTATAATTGGTAACACATTTTTCAAAAAGTAAACCAGCAATCTTTTGACATTTAGTGTTGTTGAGAATACCTTTCATTAGCTTGTAATCTTAAAACTAAAACTAATAAACAAACGTTCATATGAGAATGTTGCACTACTTCCTCAACCAGTTTCATAATGAGGTCTAAGATAAACTCCATCTTTGTGATGAGGGAATTCATGCTGCCTTTGCTACATTTAAAATACACTAAAATTAATTACCTAAAAGTACTTCAATTGTAGAACTACTGAAACACAGAGACATCACCCTGTCTGAACAGAAACACCAAGTATTATGGTGATAAATATTTATATTAAGCCATTGCTTCTGACATACATATATATGTGTGTGTGTATATGTGTATATATATATATATAAAGTATCTCCTGATTATTGGAAAAAGTGAAATGATATTCAAAGGAAGACATTTTATTTCTTTCTAGATAGTACATACATTTATCAGTTATCCCCTATAATTTAATGAGAACTCAAGGATCATAAACCAAGTCCATCTTGCTCTCTGGCCAGAAACCAGCCTATTGTACCCAACAGCACTGCCATTTCCTTTGTGTTTCGAGGCCTCTGGCACCTGGCTGTGGTCTCACCAGAGCTGCTACTCCCTAACCTTTGGTGACTTGGTGCAGCATGACCATGTGCTGCGATAGCCCGTATCATACAATGGATACCTCCATGTTTGTACATGCTACTGGATGCTTGGCTGAATCCCCACCAGCACCCCTTTAGCCATGAAAAAAGAGACTTGACAGAAACTTGGTGTTCAGTTAACTATTTGAGGAATGGCATGGCCTTCAGCTGAGCAAAGCTGGGCTTTGCACAGGACTTTCCTGCATGGGTTTGCACAATACACTGCCCAGGCAGTGAAAGCAGCCCAGAGGCTGGATATTCTGCAGGGCCAACTTGAGCATGGAGAGGTAAGTGTGCTTCCTGGAAGGCAATGAATCAATCAGAAGAACAGCTGGCCAATTAAGATGTGCGTAACTTCTTGCCAGATGTTACCTCTGTGCTGATGGCTGACTGCGTCTTAGAGATGCACATTGTTTCTCAACCCCTGGGGCTACTTTCATATCGTTAAATAAACAGAGTTAGGAACCACTCTCTGCTGTAAGGCTAAGTGGCACAGGCTGGCTTTGTCCACACTATATAGTCCACTACCACTTCTCAGTCTTGTGTGATAGCCTCACTGCCACACACAGTGTTAGGGGGAGGAGGAGTGAACGGATGAGTGACTGCATTAATGTGAAGGCTGTGTTTCAGCCAATGAAGACAAAAGATAGAGTAGGCGTCGCATACCCTTGGGTATGGCAAAGTGTCTTGGGATGGTGGTGTTATACTGTATTGTACTGAGGGAAATGAAGCTAGTGCTGTCCCATCCACATTTCCTGCTTGACGCAGCCCCCAGTGCATATTATTCCTTGACTCATGTTACACTTTCTCTTGGAAAGTGCTAGCTAGCACAAGCTAAAACAGGACATGGTATTGTAAATATACAGTATGGAGGACTACAGACCAAGTCAAGCTAGATCCCTAACCCTCTTTTATTTTGCAGACTAGATGTCATATTCATAGTCAATAGTATCCTGAGCTTCCTGTTACAAGGGTCTTGGAAAGAACCAGATGCACACATGATCTTCATAAACAATCATATTGAATTAATTAATTATAAGAATTTGTGGGAAGGATTGGATTAGGAATGGGACATGAAGTTTGGATTAGATCCAGCTTCAAGAATTAGGGGAAGATAGGCAAAAAACATGTGGTTAGAGGGTATCACAGTAGGTCAGGTTAGGAGCTACACTGCGAAGAGAAAAAGGGACATCTTGAGACTCAAACTGAAAAGAGAAAAAGGGACATCTTGAGACTCAAACTGAAGAAACCAACTAACTTGAATTTGACAACCTTAGTCTAGCCAAACATCAGATTAGATTTCAGAAATCTTATGAAAACTCCAACTTACCCTCTTCCTGATATTGCCTCTAGCTCTGATTTATGTCTAGACAGGTGTTCTCCTTCTTGCTTGACCCAGAGGTCAACAGAAGGTGCCAGAATGCTGTTTCTTGCTTTCTTAACTTAAGCTTCTTTTGAGGCTTACAGAGAATCAGAAACATATACACAACATATCTACACGTGAGCTTCTCAGTACAGTCACTTATTCTGTAGACTCTAGGTAGAATTCTCACTGAGACAATTCTCTGATCAAAGAACACAGCACTGAAACAGGAAATCCTTGCTAGTATTTGGCTGCATTTTCCCACCACCATTATCAGCCTTTCCTCAGCCAGGGTGGACACTGTATGGCAAGAATGAATGTTACAGGGAAGTCAGAAATTAAAATGGTGTTCTCAGAATGGAGTTTACAATTAATTAGATACTTAGCTTCAGTCTGTAATAATACGTACTTTATTAACTAGTCATTAAGATAATTGGAATAAAATATCGCAGGTCTTTCCAGAACCCTTTGTCCTCAGAAGGGCTTAGCCACATCTCTGAAGGGAGCACAATATGAGCAGAAGGAAAAAGCTAAATGAAGTCACACAGTGTATCTTGTATTTCACATTCTGCTTTCAGGAAAACAGGAAGTCAAATAGTGAATAGTGAAGACAGTCAAAGACAACAACCATATTTTAAATTTATGAGAAATGTAAAAACCCAAAAGCAACAATGCTGGCGAAATTAACAGCAATTAAAGTAAAATTTTCTCAGCAACTGCAGTGGCCCCTAGGATTTGTCATTTTTATGTTGCAGCAAGGAAACTGGAAGTCCTAGGAGGCCAGGCTCTAGCCCAGATAGATCCATGCCTCATCCCTTAGCACCACTACAGGGAGCCTATTAACACAGACAAGGCTGACTGCCCTGAAATTGCAAACTTTTAAAACACTGACATTCTTGGCCCCAACGGCACAAGGCCTCAGGACCTGTGCCCCAGATTTTGGGGAACACCTCATGACCTCCAGGTGTCTGGCTCTGTTGCAACCCACCAGAGTCCCTGCTGCACAACTGGGACCACAGTCTCAATTACAGGGGGCCACACAGGTGCAGTCAGGCTACCTAGACATCAGACAGTGTGCTTGGAGGAACCGCGCTGGAGTCACAGACCCCAACCTGGTGAATTTGGCGTCTCTTTCCAACTCTGAGCAGGGTTGCACTGAAACTTTAGTTTCAATCAATGGGAAATCAATTGAACCTGAGACGTTAAATAGTCACCTCATTTTTTGTTTCATTAATATTGCTGGCAGATTTCACTTCACTTATTTGTTACTAACACTTATGTGTGTTTCTTTAACAAAATCACCTCAAATATGATCAAAAAAGTTTTGCATATACCAATTACAATCCTTATTACACAGGTATTAAATGCATAAGACAAATACGTTAAGTAGGAAGCACTGAAATAAGAAGATTCAACAAAAAATGTTGAATGCTGCTTCCAAAGATGTATCTGTTGAATTGACTCTACCTTAGCATTGGTGTTCACTTTTCTTCTTACCAAGAATGATGACTGTATAGTCATCTTTCCCTAACTCATTACAAATTCTGTAGAATGGATGAAAATTCGAGTGTGTATGAAAACAAGGCAGTCACTACTACCATATAAGCTTCAGATTGATTTTCATGATGTTTGTCAAGAACATCGTGATTTTTAACCCTTCTTTGAAATAGAGTCTGTATAAATCCTTTCAAATAGCAGTTTTCCTAGATAAGAGCTGGTGGCAGTAATAAACAGGACAGAAAACACATCTTTGGTTAAAGTATTTTAATGAGAAGATACTTAAACCGTTAATGACCTGAGTCAGTGACTTTGGTAGCTGTGAGTTAGATGACAGGTTCCACCTATCTTGATTTCCAAGATTCTTAACAGTCACAATTACTCAAATAAATTCAGTATTATGTTCCTGATTACCAGATAAATGAAAGATGCAAAAAGGAATCTAGTTAATGCCTTTATAATCACACACAATTATCTTAAAAGGATAATAAAAAGGAAAAAGAAATGTCCAGAAGTTAGGAAATGCTAAACTTACAGTTTCTTTTGCAATGTTAATTTAAGACCCTATGTATTATGACACAGTCTGATTTATATGTTTCATAGTCTTTTTCCTATCTTTTTCAAAGCCATGGGTGGACTCACACTGTGAACAGATCAATGTGTAGTGGAAGAGCGTATTTTTAGGGGAGACTATTGCTGCAAATTATAACAATATTTTATGTGAGAGAGAGCTAAAAGGGGGTGAAACACTGTCCAAAGATAGTATAAGCTAAGAGTGAATGAGAGCTGACATTTAGGAATCTTGAATTCCTTCTCAGTCTTTGAAACCAGGGGAGCTTAATAGACAGAGGTGCTTCTGTTTCTCCATAGACTAACTCAGACACTGGAAAACTGCAGTATCTCCCTGGATCACTCTGTTGTTTTTTTTTCAACTCCTCCTCCAAATCACCATAGGCATATCCTTAGCTTGTCTCCTTTGCCTGCCACCACTATTCCCTATCCCCCAAATATTCAATATAATTCTGGAGAGTTTCAATCTCACATTCCTTATGTTCCCTAAAAGACAGTAAAAGCTAGGTCTTAAAGTAGCATGAAGCTGTGAACTATTAGTGGACTGATACTACAAGCCAGTGTCAATATTGCAAAATAAAGGAGGACTATGGAGCAAACTCTACCAGTAGACATCTAATCATCAACACTGTTCACACTGTGGTTTTATTTCAGATTAACCCATCCCTGCTCTTTCAGAGCCTGCATATGATTCACTCCAGGGACTGTTCCCAGACATCTTTATATCCCCAGATACCCTACATTTCATTGTGCCACATCTCATGGCATATTTTACATACCTTCACTTTAATACTATTTTTAAAGAACCCTTACTCTAGTGGATTCACTTGATTTCAAGTAAATGAAACTGAAATACAGTAGTACATAATATTAAGTGTCAGTTAAGGCTGTAAGATCCCTGCTGAGGTCCAGAGGACAGAAATCCACAGCCAAGTGCTGTGTAGTGCGGACAAACAAGTGGTGCTGACAAAGTCAGCCTTGGAGCTGTGGAAACCAAGAAGAAACATTATTTGGGTTTGACCCAAATGAAGCTGTCCTGGGACTCCTTTGATTTTCTAGCCAGTTTTAATGTATCAGAAGTGCCTGAAAAGCAATGCTGTCAGTCTTTGTTACAATGATAATGCTGAAAAAATGGGATGGATAAATGTCAGAAACTGATTTTTCTATTTTTGGTGATCTTTTTCTCCCCATTTCTGTGTGTGTTTCTCTTCTATGTTTTAGGGCACAGGTTCAGCTTCTAAGAGCAGAAGTAACAACAGTTATAGTTCATCTTAATCAGTTTTTTCTTTCTGCAACAAGAAAAAGAAAGCAGAAAACTGCACACTCCACATGCACCTTGTTTTCTTTTGGAAGAAAATTTGGATGCACAAGGTAGGAGGGAAATGTTGTGCTTCAGAAGGTCCCCAGTTAGGAGGACCACGAGAGCAGGACTGCAGAGTATGCAGCAGGGACACCTACCTGACACTGAAGACATGGTTACTGTATCCTAGATAACAAATTTAGTCATTCTGTTTCCAATTAAAGACTAAGTTCAGGAGCACACCAGCTGTTTTTAAATCCTCTAACACAAAGTAAGTGCTTATTTGGATGTGTTATACTATTACAAAATTTGGAAAGGCGGTAAAGAGTGTATCTATAAACTTAGCTTTAAAAATCCAACTCATAAACCCAGACTGATATCACTGTTCTTGAATGTATCTTTAAGTATCTGATTCATAAGTTGTAAAGGTCGTACTCCTTCTGAGGTCAATTGTATGTGCTCTATAGCATAAAACAATGCTATTTATTTTTAACCTGAAACATACGCATAAAATAAATCCACCAAGTCCACATACTTTCTTCAGTGCCAAAACTGCCTCATCAAAGGCAGTGATTTCTGTCTAAATTCAAAACTCTTATCTTGCATGGAGGCCAAGTAACAGAAGCTAACATTGCTCATCAAAGTCAGCTATTATGCTATAGACAGAAAATAAGTGTGGAAATGTTGAAATGTTAAATATATGCTGAAAGTACAAAGCTTTGAACTTGGCCAATATTCTAGGAAAGCAAATTTTTAGCAACTACACAATAATGAAAAGGTTGATAGCTAAAAAGCCACATATTTTGGACATAGCAAGATTTTTAATACAGAGGCTGCTGAGAAACAGCTACTAGGAATGTAGGAAAATTATTTTATTATACCATATAATCTGATAAATATTTATTGTATAGTTCATGAATGTGTCTTAATAAGACTTAAAGACTCTCCTAATTCAGGTTTCCAATAGTGCATGCATGTTTGTTACCAGTGGGTTTTCACTGCAGAACATGTCTCTTTAGGTAAAACAAAGCAAAATTCCCATTACCTTTTCTCTCCCAAAGTGAAAGGACAGCTTCACAGGCATTGAAAAAAGTAAAGTAAGTTAGAAAGATGGTGGGATTGTACAGTGATTTTAATTTTGAATAAATACAAGACTGTAAATACAATAAATGATTGTAAATGTCTGTTTATAGTACTACTTCATCAACTAGCAGTATAGAAAGTATAGGGAGTTCTATGTGAATATATGGAGAAACTTTTTCACTGTGAGGGTGATGGTGCACTGGAACAGGCTGCCCAGAGAGGTTGTGGAGTCTCCTTCTCTGGAGACATTCAAAACCAACCTGGATGCCTTCCTGTGTGATTTAGTCTAGGTGATCCTGCTCTGGCAGGGGATTGGACTAGGTGATCTTTTGACATCCCTTCCAACTCCTAACGTTCTGTCATCTGATTGTTATACTGAATGTAGGAAATGAAACAACTGAATTTGCATGCCTACAGCTCAAGTCTGTTTTATTTCCCGTGGATCATCTGTGCATCTAGACAGGTGTGTTAGCTTTAGGCTATTTTTACTGCAAAACATCTGAAATCACAACTGTGAACTGGTTCTGCAGGTGAGAGTTTTCCTGACAGAGTATTTACATTTGATTTTGAAAACTCATCTGCAGCTTAAAGGAAGAGTATATTACATAATGAACAGCTATGGCCATTGTTTCTAGAGTTGGCTTCCTTATTGGGACCCATATTTATAATCTTGCCATTCAGAAAGACTGAGTTTTCCTAATAAATATTGGGCTACTGTTATCTAGGTGCTTAAATAGAAAGGTTTAGGTACCTAGCATGAGGAACTGGAGTTTGAAAGCTTTGCCCACATCTAAATTAAATAGTATTCTGCCACAAACTGGTAGCAACAGGAACTGCAAGCTTTCAAAAGGAAAACTGCACCCAGCTGCCTATTCATCCCGAGGCTTCACTTCCTCAAAGAGGTTAGCTTAAGAAGTCCTTTTACACCTATTAAGAAATTACTGTTGACGGACAGTGTGAAGTTCCTACGTGTACGGTATTTAACTTGGATTCAGTATAACTTTCTTATCTGACAGATTTTTAACTATTCTTTTTCATAGCTTCAGAATAAAAAAAAACCCCAACAAACCAACAAACAAAACATGTTTTTCTAATGGGCTGCTCATCAGAAGTGTTATTGTGATGGTGAAATCCCAAAGGGAAACATGTTTCAGATATGAAGTATTCCCTCCAGAGTCCCTGGCAGTCATAGAAAGAAGAACTTCTTGATGTATAAACACGGTGTCACCATTGTCAGCGAATACTACAGCAGGAAATGAACCACAAATAAAAGCAACATCTTTCTTCCTAGGAATCAAAATAGTGGTGTGTTTTTTTCCACCTACAATAATTTTTGAGAATAATGCCCTAATGAAACATTGTACACATGATGAAGAAAAAAACCCCACCTGTGTCTACCTTTTTTTAAAAATGTGCACATACTTAAGTAATTACTCAAGCTCATAATTTATAGAAGGCAGGCTCATACACAACATATAGAGAAGGTCTCCATCAAGAAATCAAAATATAATTTTCTAGAAGGTGAAATAATGTACAGTTCACAGCCAACTTCACTTTTCCAACAAATGGAGCCATAAATGCAATTTCCTGTCCTTTGCTCTGAAGAATTAATTTTAAGGTATTCATATTTTTCTTCTAGTACATCTTAAGTCTCAATTAAACCACAAAAAGCTACAATAAAGTAACATTAAGAACCAACTTAAACCCATCATAGCAAGGAAATTCAGACTTAGGCTAAAAATTTTGTCTCACTCTTCATCTTTAAATCACTCTGTTGTGGTTAGAAATGGTACAGCTTGGAGAAGTGTGTGATTTTTCATACTGCACACTACATATGTTCCAGAACTTAGGTTAAAGGAAAGTCAGAATTTTTAGCCTTAACTTTGAATTCCTTTACCTTTGAAGGCTTAACTCAAGCATCTATAATTACTTTAACATGAGCTTTTTACATTTAAATCTTTTCACTCTGGAATAGAAAGTGGAATTCCAAAAGCTCCTATTTTACTGTGTACTTCAGTAGCACTTTCTAAATTTAAAAGATTGAGCACCGCTTACTATATGAAACTGAATATATGCATTTTTAAATGGCACTTAGACATGAGTGGCTTAAATGTGGTAAAAAAAGGCTTACACATTCCCAATATAAGTTACAAATTCAAACATTCGGGCATGAAAATCCTTTCCCTAAGTTGTTTTCAAGCTTCATCCTTTTTTCTGCAATAACTAAAGCAAAGCCACAGTAGCTGCAGCCATTTGCATCTAAGGAAGAGATGTTTTGCTTTGGTGATATAGTTAATGAGTCTAAAAATATTCAGTATAATAATTCTGTCAAAGCCCCCACAGTCTCCTCAATGAGCAGAAGCCTGCAGGATTCCAATGGGGAGCCAAGTAATGAGCTCTCAGCATTCGCTCCCACACCGTCCAGACGAAATATACTCGGGCCTCGACGGTTCCACATCATTAGCAACATGAAACAAAGACACATGCTTGACTTTAATAAGCGACTAAAGTTGCTGGCTTATTAGGCTGTCACTGCACATAAACTCTATTTCAGTGTGACAAAACAGTTCCCCGCAAACAACCAAAAAATAAAAAGGAAAAAAAAAGGAAAAAAAATGGAAGAAAAGGGGAAAAAAAAAGGAGGGGAGCACTTTTCAAACAGAGGTTGGTATAATTTAGTGCAGTAAGTGATTGAACAGAGTTGAACGAAGGCACACAGGAAGTGATGGGTATCTGACATCGACTCTCACGGGCATGCTGCAGACTGCAGTTTCACTGCTGGAGACGACGGTTACGGTGGGCGTCAGTGATCAGACTATGGGCATATGTGACTGAGTTTTAGTTGATATTCCTGCAAGACAGGAAGTGAAGAAGCTTATTTCCCACTGGGAAAAGATTCAGGCATGATTAACTTGGGCATGACCAAATAGGTCAATGATATGACAATGAGTGTCTAGCACAATAATTAAGTGGGAAAATGTGTGTGATTTGTTTCTTCTTGTTCTTCACATACCAATAATGCATTAGCAAGGATTCATTTAATCTCTTTCATTAAACAAAAATTGATGGCAACACTGTACTATAGCCTTCATTTGAATATTATCTTTTAAATTATATTTACCACTTAAGCAAAACAGTTGCACTGAAAAATACTCTTCAATGTTTAAACTTTAATGTTTGACTTTTAGAGCTACTGAGAAGCTTTTAAAATGTTAATTTCTGCTAACAGTATACATACACAGGCAGAAAAATATTATATATACATTTTTAAAAGGGTGGCCTTTGATCTTAAGTAAAACTTAGCATTAGAGATGTGCAGGAAAGAATCCTCATGTGTGACAAGCTTGTTCCCAATTTTAAACATTCTCCTGTTTCATAGGAGGGTGACTTATGTGAAGAACCAGTGAGTGAGGTTAACGAAGGGTTCACTTTTGCCAGAAGTCAATCAGCAGGTGCCTATGGCACTCATCCGAAGGTTGAAGATCGAAGCTCAGGTTCCCTGTTCTGCATTAATTCAGAGCAGGCATGGATATTTTCATGCACTACAAAGTATTTCTTCAACAGAAGAGAATGATAAAAATCTAACCATACACATTCAATAGTGTGGCCTTAGAGACTCCATGTAGATTATTTCAGACAGATACTGAAGTCTCAGGTCCAAAATGGGTTCAAGCAACCCAAGATGAGTAGAAATACTGTCCTAGGCTCTAAGAGCATATTCCTGCTAAAGCTTTCAAAGGAAGGCCTATGAAGAATTCACTTCTGAAAACCTTCCATTTTTTCAAGGAAAAAGACTTGTAGCCAGCTACACTCAGCTTGTTTAAACATTTACTTCTTTCAGAATACTTTTCAGAAATGTAATTTGCTTTCTGAGTGCATTCTCAGTATCTTGATAATAGTGACATACTACCAGGAGGCAGCCATCTTAAACAATATTATTGGCACATTTATACATAGAATGGTGGGCATGTTTAGGAGAACAGTATATTGATTAAAGGGCAACAAAATCTATGGGGAAAGGGAATTCTATAAGAGTGTGGTCATTTTAATTTTGTTTGTAAGGGGTTGAAGGAGAGGGGGTTTTGTAGGCAGTAGAATAACTCCTTTCTACTTCCAGTGGAGTGACACAATTTAAGATCTCTGACATAAAAGACCGAACCTCACCATCGGTTCAACAGGCTAATCCATCTGAATTTCCAGGGGAATAAAGGTTATCTTTTGGCAATGTGAATTTTAAAGCAAAAGCATTAGTTAGTCACTGCTTTTGAAAATGAGGAATTGCAAGGATCAAAAGCCCAGAAAAAAATAGATGCAGAGTTACTCTCCTATCAGTAATGAACAAAAAGAAAATATAGAAATAACAACGACGGGGAACATTATAGCAAAAAGTATAATCACTTGCTAATTTTGGATGTAATCTAAGGATACTTCAACAGCCAGGAGTATGACCAGAAAGAAACCTTCACCATGAAGCTCAGGCACAAAGTCTGGAACATACCCAGGCCCAACTGTACTTACCGATACCACAAGAGTTCACACTGCTGTGGGAACATAATCCTGAAATGCTTCAGTGTGTGTAGTAAGGAGGACATACATCAAGATCTCCATCATTATACATGGGAATTCCAGCTGGCTTTCCATTCCCTAAAAGGCTGGAAAGACATCCAATTCACCTCAAGCTTTCTGAGACATGGAAAAAGGACTGGAGAGTATAGTATATGTGAATCCTGAAAAGCTCTCACTTGCTAACCACTTCACAAGGAACATACTGCTCTGCAGCCATACACAATGAACACAGCAGTTGCAACAGATACAATACATTTTCAAAACTTTGAAGGGGATATTATCTGTATAAGAAAATGGACCTTGCATCTATATAGTTATTCAGCTTGTTGATACTAAACACCAAGTTACTGTTGGAGTTACCTTCATAAGTTCAATATAGCACAAAGCTGACCTAGGCAGACAAGGTAGGCTCATAAGTTTCTCTTAGTTATCTCAGACATTTTTTCTAAATGATATAATTCATTTTGTACACTTGAAGAGTTCCTATAATTTACATTAAGTGATAAATAAATACATGAAAGAAAAAGAAAGACCCAAAAATTTTCCTTCAGTGATAATACACTCACAATCCATAACTAACAGGAAGACAAACAATCCATATTTGGCACAAAATACTGAAACTCTATTTATACCGTGGTTCCCAGTTGATTTAAACCTTCATTAGAAAATATACAACTGTTAGTGCAGAAAAATAGAAATATCTCATGTAATAAGAGTAAATTATATATGAATGAGAGCCAGGCACCCTTTGACACACTGCTGATAAAACCCCTGGCTTCAGGCATGCTACTGAATTGGAAACTCTGTTGGGGTAGCACCCCGTACAGAATAATGTGAGAATAAAATCATACTATAATAAATTTATCTTAGTGACAATTTTATGCACCATTCACTACTGTTAATTTAATAAAATACCCTTGCAGGGTAGCGGCCCCAGATCGCATGTTCCAATACTAGACTTAAAGCAGCAGCTGGACTTCACTGAACTGTCAGTCAGCATTCAGTGGCTGAGAGTACTTTTAATGTTCATGGGCAATACTTTTGAAATTACAGCATTCTAGCTATATTTCTGAACCAGAATTGTCTTTTCATTTAATTCTGGAAGGAAATGATGGCTGCAGGAATCTGGGTTTCACACAGAGGTTCAGAGTAGCTAAAGATCTTTCAAGTACCATAGAGATTCTCTTAACGGCTTGTTTGCTATACTGTGATCACCTTACATCTAAATAGAAGAAAACGGATGAGGAAGGAAAGGACAACACTTTTTTTTCCTTATGTACACTGATTTAGTATCTTTAATTAAATCCCCTTCATGCTTCTGTATGTTCCTGCATAGGTATTTCAGAGGCGTAGCAAATTGTCCTGGTTTCAGCACAACATAGATGAAATAATTTCAAAAGGGGATGTAGGCTTATGTCTTTCTTTGTGGTCTCTGTTGTTCTTCACAGTACCTCCATTCTGAGAAGAAAATGTGTTCACAGAAAATTGACCAAGGAAACCAAAGATAATACCTTTTACAGGATGTTGCACATGGCAGGAGGGAGAAATCAATTATCCTAAGCCTTTCTTCCTCCCCCATAAAAGAAAACATGCAATTTGAAATATCCAGTGGGTATAGTGTCTTCCAAGTGGTAAAAAGTAATGTCAAGTCTCTTGATGGATGTCAAGATGTTAACACAAAAGCAAGCTGGTCATCTGCATTCCACCTGTGTGTGTCTCAGGTCTGCTCTCTGATACAAAGGCTAGCACTGCTGCCTGCCTTCCCAGGACATTTGAGTAAACTGTACGCTGGCATTGGGGAGTACATGCAACCTAAGTGCTTCAGAGAACTTCAGAGGCTATGGCTGCCTTAGTTACTCTGACATTTCTGACCACATACAAAACCTGATGTTGCTAAACCAGCGAGGAGGCTAAACAAGCACACACATAGAACTTCAGCTTGCTCAGAAAAGCTGTTAAAGTAGAACCTCTCTGAATGAGCAACTGTTTTCCAAAATGTACATATCAATAGCATCACCATAGTACAATCTGATGGAAAACAAAGATCAGTTAGCTAGTCTTCATGATGAAACAGCTCCACCTTGCATTCTTTCCCCAATGTCTTACAAAGATCAAAGAAACTTCCAGAAATGTTGATTCTTGCCCAAATAAAATAAATGCATTCTCTGATCATTTAACAGCCTAATTTTTTGACTTGAGAACAACATTGGCAGATTGATGATTTAGTGTAAAAAATCCAAAAGCATGTGTAAAACTCAAGTTGTCAGAGGGCTTTGACACGTGAAAAGGTTACCATGCATCAGCTGCTCTGTCGTTTAGTCGCTGAGCATTCTTTTACTCTGTAATGAGTGCTCAACGTGAGATAATTTAAGGCAGGCACAGAAATACCACAGTGTAGCTTAAAAGCCAATATAGACCTATCAATAGCATCACAAGATGTGCTATTTATGCCTTGAGTTAAATGGTTTGCGTGTCTGCATAAATTCTCTCCATCTATCCATATTGCAGGTGCATCCACACCTGACTGAGAAACCACATATCCCTCAGTCATAGTACTTACCGTTCTGCGGGTACATGTTGCTAGCTGCAGAACTGTGCGTGCAGACAGTTACCGTTCTACAGCTGATGGACAATAACTTGTTCATGTGTCAAAAAGCAGGATGGCTTTATTCTGGAGGAAATGTATTTATGGTAGTCTGCCATTGAAATTGGCAATTTTGTACTGATCCTAGTGAGGCAAAGAGGAAATGCTTTCTGAAAATGTTGTTCTGGAGTTGATACAGAAGACAGTGGCTTAAGTTTCTACAATATTTTGTTATTTACATGGCTCACCATAAAATTAACAGCCATTTAGTATTAAAATTAGCAAAAAATTTGTATTTGGTAGTTATTAAAGATAGATGAAAAAACATTTAAAATTTATATTTTCCACCAAAGGAGCATTCTTACAAGATTTCATTGCATTATAAGATTTTTTTCATACAGGAGACTATTTCCAAAAGCCATTTCTGCTTTATCATTAATTTTTTATAATTTCTGAAAGTTTCATTGTCTTTCTCAAATAAATTATGAGATAGGACAGAGTGTGTAAATACTGACATGAACACACCACATTTAATATAGCAAATTCAAAATACAGCACTGCGATATATTGACTATGTCCATATACTGAAAAGAAAAATTTCAGAATTTGTGTCAATGTTTTAGTTCACAGAAAATTTAGAGACTTTAACTTTTAAATATAATGTAATATATTTTTAAAAGTATTGTGACTTCATACTTCTAACCCAACTTAGCAGATGAGAATTCAGAGTTTCATGGCATGATAACATATACTTCCCTGGGCAATGCAGCACACTGCACGAAACTACCAACAGCAACAAACTCAGGCATATACACTGGAACAAGAGCTGGGAATTTTTGCTCCCAGCCAAGAGGCTTAATAAAATATAGACCACTGATGGACCTGGTGCCCAGAATAAAAGTTTAAGGACATGGCTAAGGTGGCAGTTTGAAATCTTGTTTCGCTAGGGCCAGTAAAGGGCGGGGGGGAAGGGAGGGTGTGGGTGTGGGGGAGTACTTCTGTCTACTGTAAGAGGAAGAAAACCCTGATTCCAAACCAAGGAGGAGGGAGATTTCTTTGCCTTGCCAGCCCAACTGTACATAACAGGAATGATCAGATCACATCTCCTGAACAACATGTAGCTATCAACGATGAGCTCCAATACATCTCTCCTCTCAGAACTATGCATGACAACCAGCTATGCTGAGCTGGAAATCGCAGAGTAACACAAACAGCCAACTGTGAGGAGAAGTGAGCCAGCAAGGGCTACCAAGGTCAATATTGCCCAGCTGGTTTTGGATGCCATCAGACCACCTTGATCAGAGCTATCCTGAAGTGAAAAGGTGAGAACATGGGGAGCTTCATGTTCTGTACCTTGCAGACATAGTTTAGCACAAGGGTTGCTATGGCGAGAAAGATTGGATGGCTCTGCACTAGGAGGAGGCTCTTCTCTAGGAATGAAAAGATTAAAAGCATACTGTCTGCCATTTCTCTTATAAAAGCATTCTAAATAGAAATCCACACAGATTTATTGCAGTATCATCATCTAGGTCAATTATTAAGGAGTTAAGCCAGTAGAGTGAAGAAACAAGAAGGTGAGATGCTTATTGACAATACTTATTTCTATCAGCCGAAAAATGAAGACAATGAATGCTGATCTGTCTCCTCTTTCCTTCATTCTATTGCCACAGCAGCTCCCCACTTAAGGCAAGGTGTTCGTAATAGGTAAACAAAAGTAGTGCAATTACTTCTTAATTATTCTTTCTAGGAAAACCTAGTTACACAAGCAACTTGCAAAGATGTTAATACTTTCTGTCTAAAATTAAAATTGTCCTGATTTTATGCAAAGCTCTCCCCTCAAATAAATGTTTCTAGTGATGTGAAGATTCAGAAAATGCTTCAACAGCAATAACTGGGATGGACGCTGTGTTGTAATAATTTGGATACACTTGACTAATGCAGTTATTCGCAATGAGGTTGGCACAGTGCCCAAAGCATTGAGCAAACAAATACAGCAAGACATTCAGTTTAGTGTCTTCCAATACTGTTTTGAGATCTTTCTTTGGTCCAGGGGTATTATGGACGCTATAGTGTACTCTTCCATCAAAAATCACTAAAATATATTTATATTTCTTTGTTAAATTCACCAGTGTGTTTTATGTAAAAAATGCTGGTGAGGCACTAGCATTTTTAATCAAATTAGTATGCAACATAAGGCAGCTGTGTATTCAAATGGGTTTTTAAGCAATTTGGTTGTTTTCTTTATAATAACAGGAAAGAACATTTTGATTTTGAAGGTGACAGAGGCAATATTACCAGAATTAAACAATCTGAATTAGCTTTTTCATGAAATGTAATATGTTTTATGCTTTTAGATGGGATGCTCCACTGCTTTCAGATGAGCCTTTCACTGTCACAGTCAATGGCCAGGAACAGAATAAGCTCTGGAGGTAGGATTATCCTCAAATTTAATTTTTTTAGAAGAAGCTAATGGCAAATGTTTCTAGCGAACTTTAGGTGCATCTACGTTATAGCTAGAGAACCAAGACAGGATATTAAAAGAAAAGATAAGTACAAAATTAGTAAACAAAGTTTGACATTTTGCTCAGCTTGAATTTGATGTCTGAAATTAATATAATCTCTAGAAAACTTGTATATATACATTTTATAGTATATACTTTTGTTTCCAGATACACGCAGGAATAAAATAAGAGAAATCATTTACATGTATAATATGGTGCCAAAAAAAACATACCTTCCAAACATTTACATATTAGCTTGTGCAACATGATAGAGATTTCTGCAAGGAGTGGATGTGAATTTGTCTTTGTTATATCTTGGGATGAGGAAGTTTTCCCCTGCTCATAAAACTGCAGTTTGAATCAGATCCACAACAGACACTAGTTCACTAATACTATAAATAATAATTCTCTAGAAAATAATATAGCAAGTCAATAATTGATATAATTCATTGACTTATAAATTAGAAATCAATGAATAATTGTCTTATGTCAAGTGAGTCTGTGTACTGTGTATACAAATAAAAAGTACATTTTTCCTTATCTGTTACCAATGATGATTTTTCAGCAAATCAGGCTGGATTCTTCCTGTCTGACAATTCATCACAATCCTCCTACGTCCTCTGAGGGTTTTCCAGTTGCATCTGTGTAAATCCACTATTTTAGAGAAGTTCACACAGAGGTGTCTCTGCATGCTGTATGTTATCTCATGTACTCAGCTGGTTCAAGGAAAGCATGGGGGTGGGGAGTGGCTGAGGAGAATGTAGGATATCTACAGAGCATATCGGATGTGCCTAAGACCTTGGTGTAGTGAACTATGAAAGTTGGGTAAGTATATACAATATCTGACATATGCCTTGCAGTAGCATGAAAACTTGGGGACAGGATTATCAGTAAACTGGGATAATTTTCAGCACTGCTTTTAAGTAACTAGCCTGTACTTGGCACTGAAATGGTATGACGTTCACAGTCACCGAATCACAGAGGCTGGAAGGGAGCTCTGGAGACCATCTAGTCAAGCCCCTTGCTAAAGCTTGATCACCCTCAACAGGTTGAACAGGATAACGTCTGGGTGGGGTTAGACTATCTCCAGAGAAGGAGACTCCACACGCTCTCTAGGCAGCCTGTCCCAGTGCTCTGTCACCCTCAGAGTGAAGTTTTTCCTCATGTTCAGACGGAACTACCTGTGTTCCAGTTTGTGCCCACTGCCTTTTGTCCTGTCGCTGGGCAACCCTGGAAAGAGTCTGGTCCCATCCTCTTGACATCCACCCTTTAGATATATTTATAAGGATTAATAAGGTCTCCTCTCAGGCTTGTCCTCTGCCAGGCTAAACAGCCCCAGGTGTCTCAGCCTTTCCTCATATGAAAGGTGCTCCAGTCCCCCAGACATCCTCGTAGCCCTTTGCTGGACTGTCTCCAGTAGTTTCCTTTCACTTCATTCCTAGAAATAACTCCAGAAAGGAGTACTGCTGGGATCTCAGTACTCAGAGGAACACAAAGTGATAGGTTACCATAGGAAGTGCTGGGAAAGGAGACTTTTTGAGTGGATAACAAGAAGTCATTCTTTCAGTGGATCTGGAGGAAGATGCAGATCCAACATGACATTTCAAGAAGTGGCATTTTTCTTGGGATCTTTATTGCTGATTTTGTACAGCCATTTTGAGAACCTTAGAAATGGAGAAACACACTTTCAGAATCAAACAAGTGGAAACATAGAGGAATAAACACTGGACTCCTCAAGAGAAGAACAAGAGCAAACTCTTGTATTATCTACTAGTTCACCAATGCAGAAATGTTTAAAATGGTGTTCGGGTTTCTCTCTGGTGTATTACTTTACCCAATTTGCTCTCATCGGCTGCAGGAAGCTACTCATGTATCATCCCTGACAGGAGAAAGGGAAGTACCACCCATAAGTACCATGCTCCTAAGTACAAAAAGGATTTCTGACTGCAACCATTGAAACACAAGAAGAAAAGCTTCATAAGGGAAAGCAACAAGCCATAATTAGATGCCTTTCTCATAATTCTGTAATCTCAAGAACTGAGATAAAGCGTCTGGCAATACAAGATCTGTAATAACCTAGGAATAGATGTAGACCATTCTGCAATATGTCCAGACAAAAAACTTCAGGCCAGAATACTTTTGCAAGAATATTACAAGAAATAATAGTATGGGAGAAGATTACAAGACATTTAGAAATGGGTGATTTAGTTAGGGGCATACAGCACATATTCACTGAAGGTAAATTATGTTTGACAAACTAGCCTGAATCTGATTACTTTAATGTTCTGTTGTTGAAGGAATGAATTAGTGTCTGCAGTTTATCTGATTTTCAGAACTATATTTGATATTTGCCGTGAAAGACACCTAGTTTACAAAGGGAAATTTCAGGCAGTAACTCAAATAGAGTGAAAAATTTCTCTGGAAAATGAAAGAGCATGTCAATTAACAACAACACTTCAGGTGGAAAAACGTATACAATCAGCAGTCAATAAGCACCACTTTACTTGACCTATTACACAAATTGCACTGAAATCAATGTCAAGAATGGCTAGATTTAGTGGTAAAATATATTAGGACTATCAAAATTACATTGAGTTACTGGGAAATGGATACTAAACCTGCATCAACACAGTTTATTTCTGGGAATTAGAACAGTTCTGGTGCTGTTTCGTACTACAATTCCTCATTGCCACCCTCTTTTTTTCATTCATTCATTCTTAATCACCAGAGTGGCAATGACTCCAATGTCCATCCCATGTCCAGCAGTGTATCACCTCTTTTATCTTGCACAGAGGACCTGCATGTGAGTTAGCAAAGCCAGCATTCAGGGTGTAGATATGACTGCAGCTAAACTTGGTTTACCAGGTTAATGTTCTGCCATATCAGGTTTCCAAGCTGGTCTCCAGTGCAGGCAGCATGCCAGCATGCAGGAGGAGCCAGAATGCAGCTGCAAGAATTTAGATTTGCTGAAATTGTCATGGAACTGTGCTCTAAATGGCCCCATGAAAGGTGGTTAATATTTCTGCTTAGGAGTATCTTCTATGGGCCACTTGTGGTGGTGGAGTTGTGCACTCTCCTTCAGCCCTTTCTGACTTCAGATAGGTGTTGCCACTTCTTCCATGTCTCACGCCTCCTAACTGTACTGTGCCAGTTTGCCTGAGGAATTGGGGATGACTCCAAAATCATTGCCACAGTAGAGTGGCTCACTGCCATAACGTCTGATTTCAACCAAGAAGCAGCAATAGGCTACAAATAACTGAATTGTTTATATGTCAGCATGTTTGTTGTTTTTTTTTTTTAATTTGAAGGTTGACATGGTATGTCACATTGATTGAAAGACATATCCTTGCTGAAAAATGTCAAATAGCCACCAAAGGGAGATACAAGAGTTTCATACCTCACTGAAGCAAAGGTTTGTTTGCTCACCAGCTAAGTATACAAGGTAACTTTTGGGTACAGAAAGAAGCTTTATTCTAAAAAAGCTTCACTTATTCTCCTGGGTCATGTTCTGCTAGTTTCAAGGAAAGAGATTAAATCTAGCTGGCAGCAGGTCACAAGAGGTGCTCCCCAGGGCTCGGTGCTGGGGCCAGTTGTGTTTAACATCTTTATTAATGAGCTGGACAAGGGGATTGAGCACACCCTCAGTAGGCTTGCAGATGACACCAAATTGTGTGGGAGTGTCAATCTGCTGGAAGGCAGGAAGGCTCTGCAAAGGGACCTGGACAGGCAGGATAAATGGGCAGAGGCCAAATTTATGGGGTTCAACAAGGCCCAGGGCCAGGTCCTGCACTTTGGTCACAACAACCCCATGCAATGCTACAGGCTTGGGGCAGAGTGACTGGAGGGCTTCCTGGAGGAAAAGGACCTGAGGGTGATAGTAGACAGCCAGCTGAACATGAGCTGGAAATGTGCCCAGGTGGCCAAGAAGGCCAACAGCATCCTGGCCTATATCAGGAATAGTGTGACCAGCAGGAGTAGGGAATTGTTTATCCCATTATACTCATCTCTGGTGAGGCTGCACCTCAAGTACTGCGTTCAGTTTTGGGCCCCTCACTACAAGAAGGATGTTGAGATGCTGGACCATGTCCAGAAAAGGGCAACAGAGCTGGCAAAGGGTCTGAAGCACAAGTCCTATGAGGAATGGCTGAGGGAACTGGGGCTTTTTAGTCTTAAGAAAAGGAGGCTGAAGGGAGACCTTATCACTCTCTACAACTACCTGCAAGGAGGGTGTAGAGAGTTGGAGATCCATGTCTTCTCTCAGGTAACAAGTCATAGGACAAGAGGAAATGGTTTTGAATTGCACCAGAGGAGATTTAGGTTAGATGTTAGGAAGAATTTCTTTATTGACAGGGTAGTCAAGCACTGGAATGGACTGGCTGGGGAAGTGCTGGAGTCCCCTTCCCTGGAGGCATTTAGAAGATGTGTAAATGTTGTGCTTGAGGACATGGCCTTGAGGTGGACTAGGGAGGATTAGGTTGTAGTCAGACTCAATGATCTTGAAGGTCTCTTCCAACCCAAGTGATTTTATGATTCCTCTAGACCTCCTAGAATTTTTGAAAGATGACTGTGACTCTAGCATCTAAGGTAGTACACTAAGAGGTAGGAACATTCACAAAATCTAAACCCTTGACAAATGCCAATTCAGAGGAAACCAGAAAGCTAATTGAAGATGGGAATTAACATATATTTGGAGTGTGAATAGAGTAAATGTATTTTTTCTTCTATTCTGAACTCACATTATTTGCATCTGTGTTGCCATTTTCATACACTCTGACTGAATGAGGGCACTTACAGACTCAACCTAATTTCAGACAAGAAAAATTTAAAGGATCTGTACAAAAGTACTCTTCATTGAAGGGGGAATGGCACAATAAATCAGGTCTCTGGGACGTCTTAACAAGTGTTACAGTATTCCACCACATCCTCACTGTATCCAGAGAGTAAGGAAAAAGTTTCCATCTGTACTATGCAGGCCAGGTAGGAACAGAAGTACCAGAAGAAGTAGGAGTGGTGTGCAGTGACTGAAGTCCCTTGACATGCAGTAATGTAAAGGGGTAAATGCTCAAACCCTGAAAATTATGCAGGGATTGCATTCCACAATCCTAGGGTTAAGGGTCCTCAAGAAGGGAAAGACTCAGAATCATATTCTCACTGTGTCATTTGTAGAGATTTGAAAGAAGGTGTCATGCCTTTGAGTTGTATGCCCAAATCTGGCAGTTACATTTTTCTGGGGTTGCTTTCTTCAGCATCACTGATGAAACCACTTCTTTTAGCACAATTTATTCAAAATTTCTTTCAGAGCAAGGTTCTCCTGTTAGATGATCACCTTAATGACTATTTCATCCTTTATGTCTCCTTCAAAACTAATTATTCACAGTGTATGACAATACAGTGAGAAACCGAGACAGACTTAGCCAAGTATAATTTGTAACCTGATCATTCAGGCAGGTGTTCTTGGGAAAGGAGGGAATTTCATCTCCAATCATAGTAACAGGATACTTGAACTTGGGAGGATACTGAGTTTCTGAATTATTCAGCATCCTGGGTGCACCCTATGCCTACCAACCCCAGGTTCCCCTAAGCAATAGGTTTGAGGACCTGGAAATTGAAGGGGACGTGAGGGAGGGTCTGCCTAAGAGGGAGCCTAGGGCGAGGCAGTCGACCCCATGCCTTGAGACTGTTTCTGCAAGGAAAGAAAGAAGGGTAATTGTGGTAGTGATTCCCTTCTCAGGGGAATGGAAGGCCCCATATGCAGACCTGACCCAACCTGCAGGGAGGTGTGCTTCCTTGCCTGGGGCCTGGGTCAGGGACATCACCTGAAAACTTCCAGCTCTGGTTCATTCCTCTGATTACTACCCATTATTGATAGTTCAGGCAGGCAGCGATGAAGTCACTCAGGGTAGCCTGTGAGCTACCAAAAGAGATTTCAGGGGTCTAAGGTAGAGGGAGGGGGAGCGCAAGTGATATTTTCCTATATCCCTTCTGGTGAGGTGAGGGATTCGGAGCAGGCTAGGAGAACCCAGGCATTGAACAAGTGGCTGAAAGGCTGGTGCTGCCACAGGAACTTTGAGTTCATTGACCATGGGTTCCTTTACTCGGCACCTGGCCTGATGGATGTGGACAGGTCTCACCTGTCTCCAAGTGGAAAGTGGATCCTAGTCCAGGAGCTGGTGGGGCTCATTGAGAGGTCTTTAAACTAGGAAGAGGAAAGGGGATAAAAATGATGTTCACTGGGGTTGAGCAAGTAGTTCAGAGATTTCAACTAGAGTTGATGGACTTGGGGATGTTGTTCTAAGTGATTGCAGGGAAAAATCTCAGGATTTTCCTGCAGGATCTTGTGAAGATTCCTTGGAGGAGGTACCATTGCCTATTCCCCACCTGAAATCTTGTGTCCCTTTACGGATATCAACACCTGCTGCCTCCCCGAAGTGCCTGTATACTAATGCACGCAGCATGGGAAATAAACAGGCAGAATTAGAGATCTTTGTGCAGTCACAAGGCCACGATCTCATAGTGATCATGGAGATGTGGTGGGACAACTTGGATGACTGGAATGCTGTTGTGGATGGCTACGTGCTTTTTAGGAAAGACAGACTGGGGAGGTGAGGTGGAGGAGTTGCTCTTTATGTGGGAGAGCAGCTGGAATGTATTGAACTCCAGCTGGGGGAGGGTGATGTACCAGTGGAGAGCTTGTGGGTGAGAACCAAGGGGCAGGCTAGTGTGGGTGACACTGTTGTGGGTGTGTACTACAGGCCCCCTGATCAGGAGGAGAAAGGTGATGAAGCCTTCTACAAGCAGCTAGAAGTAGCCTCACGACCTCACTGTTTCTTATTGGGGACTTCAATTACCCAGATATTTGTTGGGTAAGCAGCAGGGGCAGGCATGCGCAGCCCAGGCGGTTTCTGCAATGTGTTGAAGATAACTTTATGATCCAGATGGTGGAGGTGCCAATGAGGGGTGGGGTGGTACTGGATCTTGTTCTTACTAATAAGGATGGGCTAGTTAGGGAAGTGAAGGTCAGGGGCAGCTTGGGACAAAGTGACCATGAGATGGTGGAGTTCGAGATTTTGAGTGGAAGAAGCAAACCAAAAAGTAGGATTGATACCGTGAACTTTAGAAGAGCAAACTTTGATCTCTTCCAGGACCTAACAGGAGCTATCCCATGGGCTACACTGGTAGAAAGTAAGGGGGCCTGTGAGAGCTGGTCAGCATTTAAACAGCGCTTCTTCCAAGCTCAGGATCAGTGCATCCCTGTGAGTAAGATGTCAGGGAAGGGTGGCAGAAGACCTGTGTGGATGAGAAGAGACCTCATGTACAAACTCAAAGAGAAGCAGAAGGTCCATGAATTGTGAAAAAAGGGTCTGAGCATTTGGGAAGAATATAGGAATGTTTTCAGGGCCTGCAGGGACATGATGAGGAAGGCTAAAGCCCACCTGGAAATAAAGCTTGCAAAGGACATAAAGAATAATAAGGTTTTTTTAAAGTATGTGAACTGTAAGAGAAAGACTAGGGATAATGTGGGTCCCCTGAGGAATGAGGGAGGTGTCCTGGTAACGGGGGATGCTGAGAAGGTGGAGATACTGAACGTCTGCTTTGCTTTGGTCTTCACTTCTATGATGTCATCACCATCTGGGTAGATGGAAGGAGAGCAGTGGATGTCATCTACCTTGACTTCAGCAAGGCTTTCGATACTGTATCCCGGGACACCCTGATAACAAAGATAAGGAAGTGTGGGATAGATGAATGGATAGTGAGGTGGTTTGAGAACTGGCTGGGAAATGAGCTGTTGGCGAGGAGCTTTGCGGAGAAGGACTTGGGGATCCTGGTGGATGACAGGTTGGCCATGAGCCAGAAGTGTGCCCTGGTGGCTAAGAGAGCCAATGGGATCTTGGGGTGCATCAGGAAGAGTGTGGCCAGCAGGTCGAAGGAGGTGATCCTCCCCCTCTACTCTGCCCTGGTCAGACCCCACCTGGAGTATTGTGTCCAGTTCTGGGCTCCCTGGTATAAAAAAGAGAGGGATCTCCAGGAGAGAGATTAAAAAGATGATTAAAGGCCTGGAACATCTCCCCTGTGAGGAAAGACTAAAAGAACTGAGAGGGGATCTGATCAATCACAATTCTGTGATTCTGTGAACTTTGTCCAGCTAATTCTAGCAGAGACCATTCTTGCTGATTTAGGCTCTGTTAATCCTTTCTGAGCAGAAAGGTTTAAGAAGGTACAATACAAAGTTTCTACCAGTTTCTAGAATAACAGTTTGCATAACAAGGTGCATTAATCTTATATGTTAAACTATTAAGGATTTTTTAGTTTTTCAAGCATGCAAGCATGGAAAATGTAGGCCTAATAAGACTTTAACATAAGTACTCATAGTAAGGCATTTGGCATGAGTTACAGTGTAGGTGAGCTTTATAATCCTGAAAGATTCTAATAACTTTGTTTATGAGCTAAAAAGGAAAGCAAAAATAGGATCTTTATTAATTTAGAGCATTTTGTTGGTTGTTTGCTGCAAGTTCTTTTGGTCAGTTATTAAATGCCAAGTCAAATTATTTTGACACCAAATATTTTTTTGAAGTATTTGCAAGATTAAGCTATAACACTGTGACCTTAATGATGCTCTTAATGTAAGTTTGAAGTAAATGTGAATGAACATGAATTTATGTAGCTAGTAAGAATGTAAATCTCAAACGATTAATCCATGTGGTTAAAAATGAATGTGTAAAGTAGATAAAATAATATGGATATCTTTTGAACTTTTGAACTTTGCCTTGAGAAGTTGTTTGCAACCATTCAATGGCTTACTTTACATGTAAACAAGAGAAAGTAAAAAAATTTAAAGAAAAAAGAAGGGGGTGTGTTTTGAACTTAATTATGGAATATATTCTGCGTATTTATTCTGCCTTTTTTTATGAAATAAATTTGTGACTCAGTAATAATCCTAATATCTCTGTTAAACGTTACACAACAAACCAGTGTTAATAAGGGGCCAGTCAGCACATGTACCTAGATTTCCAAGCACAAAAATCTCAGAAAATGGGATCAGGATAAGTTTTACTTCCTAAGGCAAGTGTTTTGCAAAAATTGCCCAAAGCTAAGTCTCCTAGTTAAACGATATTTTCATGGATACATGAAATAAGACAGGTGATCACACTCTACAGCTGACAGTGGACTCATCAGCCTCAAAACAGGTCTCCCCTGAGATTTGGTCATACAGGCATGTTAATGTTTATGTATGTGTTAGAAAGAATTGTCTAGTAGTAGTGTTAATAATGTCCATCTCTTTCTACTGTGATTTGTAAAAGAGAGGTGCTACCCCAATATATCCTAGTCTGTTCATCGTGTGCTGATTAGAGTCTGGAAGAAGCATATGGATGGGGGGTGGGGGGAAAAAGAAAGAAAAGTTTTAATTAGAGAGATGAAATCTATTAGGAAATAACAAAAAGAGGAGCTTATGGTTTAAGCAAAAACTCACCAGTGGAAGAGCTGAGCACATACAAGTTTCTTCAGTTTTTTTGTCTCTTAAGTGAAGTGACTGATGA
Organism: Laterallus jamaicensis coturniculus; assembly: GCA_022605575.1. NCBI lineage: Eukaryota > Metazoa > Chordata > Aves > Gruiformes > Rallidae > Laterallus > Laterallus jamaicensis. The sequence continues at coordinate 45,976,065 of JAKCOX010000002.1, forward strand.
GCAGAAATTCAACACATGACAAAACCTCTACTGAATTTCTTTCATGTTTTGCCTTATACCCCTTAACTCAAAAGCTGACATCACAACCTCCTCCTCCTCCACATCAGCATCAACTCCTGTCAATATAGCACTGGAGGAACATTTCACAAACTTGCTGGGTTTGTGAAATCAAGGTCTGTGCTTAATGGCATTGCTATCCACAACCCCTCTAGTTAAAGACTCTGTACTGTAAGAACTTAAAACTACTTGGAATATTCTATTTGTCATAATACCACAGGGCACTGAGGTAGAAGAGGGGGCAAGTATCCTTAAAATATCTAAGACTATGCAGGAAATAGAAGCACTTTTTCATCATCTTTTCTCTCCAGGCATTATGGAACATCCAATTTTAAAAACAAATGTCTAAATGAATTATCAAATTTCTGTATTTCTTTTAGAAAAAACCCAAAGAGATTTCACCTTCTGTGATGATATATCTTCTGGGAGACTGTAGGATCTAACTAACTCTGAAGTCCAACAGGTTTTTGATGTGTTCTGTGACAGCAGAACTGTTGTCTTACAGAACAAAACTGTTACCTGACTGGTCCCTAATATGGCTGATACATATGTAAAGGAGACTGACCTCTTTATAAATGAGCTCAGTAACTTCCTTTCATTAAAATAAATAATTTTATTTGTCTGTCTGTTGTATTAATTTTCTGATTGAGTCATTTGAACTTATTGATAAAAATTTAATTATAACATTAATTTGATGTTTACACTGTTTAAATATATTTAGTTCAAAGAAAGTTTAGGAAATTTGGATAATAAAAAGCCAATCGAAATACAGTTTTTCCTCATATTTTCATATGAAACTGGCTATTCTGTCAACCTATCATAGAGCCAGAAGTATAAAGACAGAAAGAATCTCAGTTACAAATACTGTAAGTGGCACTTTTTTGATTACTAACTACTATCTAGTCTTGTTTTACTTGAAAAATCAAAATATCAGCTCCATTAACAATTTCTGTTCCTAATCAAAACAGCCCTGAAAGCTCCTTAAACCTTTAATTTAGAAACAGATAAAACTTCTGATATTACTTGCATGATAATTTTAACTTCTTTCACACTTAATTCTTGACAGTTCTATTCAGATCTGTAAGGAAATGGCAATGGGTAGGGGAAGTGACATATTTCGTATAATCTTATCGATAGTTTCACTGTTAGCCTTGTGAAGACATGAAGCAATCTGATATCTCCAAAGAAGTGAAATGACTAATCCAAACCACAGTTTAGAGACAGATTTTTGTTTGTTTAATTTTTTGTATAAGATCACTATTGTTCAGTAAGATAAATTAATGGGAACAAGAAAATCTGAAGGAATTAACTGCCTAAACTGACATGTGCCCATTGTCAGATTTACTTATAATCTGTTTGGGCTCTCCAAACAACAGGGATATTATTTTTAAAATGGTTATATCCCACATAAGCAATATACTAAAGGCATAAATATCCAAGAGGGCGCAGACACATGCATGAGAAAGACATGAAAATATGTTATCTGTAAAAGCATAAAAGAACTTCACTTGACTTGCATGACTTTTTGTATCAAGCATGCTACAGCAGACTTCTGATTCTAATATGAAACTACAGTAAGGATCATTGCACTAATACATGAGGATTTGTGATAATGTTGCAGAAATTTTACTGTCAAAACTGAACTGCAGTGTAATGACTTTTGTTATCATGGTTTCTAATAACTATTCAGCATGAATTGACCCTACATATGTTTTACTACAATAATGTGTCAGTTATCCAGAAAGTTTGAAAAAAAGAAAAAGAGAAGAAAAAAAAAAGGCCCCAACCTCCAAACTCTTACTAGTCTGGTTACCTAAAGCTAACAGAATGTGAATACAAGAACGAATATTTTTCTTACATTTCAAACAATTATTATTTGCATGAAAACTAATTTTAAATAAAAGTTACGTGAAAAAAACATTATAAACATTTTATACGACTATGCCACTTGCAGTATTAAGGACAGATTAAACTAAATGTCTTCTTAATTTATAATGACATCTTGTACCTCTGCATTTAGGCATCAAATCTAATATCATGAGAACAAATGTTGATGTCTACAGTACAACCATTGATACACTAGCACAATATACTGGAAGTATCAAATTTTGCTTATGAAATAGGTAGTCCTAAGATTGTTCAGTATGAAAAGAAAGACACAGTAAATAATCAGTGGGTATTTTTAAAGTACAATCATGCTCCTGGTGCTAGTATGCTCACCCATTGAGAGTTCCAGAAGAAACTACTGTTATATATTTGCAAGGCAAGATTTTGTAACTGAAAATCTGCTCCAGAAAGACCAGCCTACAAAACCTTTACACACAAGATTTTGCAGCATTGAAATACACATGTAAACATGAAGAATCTATCGAGATGATATAAAAAACCCATAGGGGAATGTTAGGGAAAATATTAGGTACTAAGTAGAATGCATTTAAAGATAATGTCAAGATCCATCACAGTTTATTCCAATGTCATCTAGAAAAGATGGAAATATGTGATTCATTTTATAACATATGTAGCAGATCCAACATGACAGACATGCCGTTGATCAGTGGAAGAAATATGAATAAAGAAAACCAAGTTAAAGAACATCTTTGTGAAGGGAAGCATTTTATTTTTTTTCAAGAGAGCAAGTTAATAGAAAATCCAAATTGATAATAAGAATTATCTCAAGACAAAGAACTGCAAGGAAATACTTTTCTTGTCTAGAGTGGCTACCAATATTTAATCAAATTAAACATTAGGATAAATATAAATATTTTATGGTAGTGATTATATATGTAATAAAGTGTCTTTGCTGGCAGAAATATACTTATTTTATAAAATGAAACTAAATATTATGTATGCATGGTCTGTGCAGCAGCTACCCAAAAACATGTCACCTTTTAAAAATGGAAAATTAATTAGGTAAGCAAAAGATTATCTCAAAGTCATATAACTATTACATCTATACAGTCATCTGAAATCTTTACAAAATATTGTCTAGAGATCGGATTACAAATGAAGATGAACAGATTCTAAAGTCTTTGGCACAGAATGAGAACATGGTTTAAAAACCTTTAAGTGCCTGAATATTACTTAAAGGAATCAAGGAACATAATGGCAGTTCAGAATTTTTGAAACAGCTGCATTGAGGAACTTACATAATTTTCATACACGGAAAAGTGAATTTCCCCCTTTGAGCTTAACTTGCTTGTTTTCATAACACAAAACCCAATGGCAACAAGTTACCAATATCTAGAAAATGTCAGGGGAAAGGAAATCTTCTGATTCACCTCATATTTGGAGCAGTAGGAAGAAAATGCTCATTTCCTCCCAAGAGCATGCCTTTGCATTCCCTTTCCAGAAGGTATTACAACATTTATGGGCATATGCCCTCAATTCAGCAATGTATATCCCTTCCTCAGTACAAAGAAACTTACAAAGTCATGACAAAACACTTAATGTTACAAAAGCATTATTTAACCCATCATCAAAATGATCCCTTTCTGGGTTTGAACAAAGCAGCTATGTAGGAGCCCAAGGCACATGTGCTCTTTTGTTGGAGAAGTTAAATTATGAAACAACAAAAAAAGAAAAGGCAAAAGAGCAATTTTCCTTTTACATTAGTATTTGTAAAAAACAGTTTCTAATTTTTTGTAACTTTACACATAGGGAAGAAAGCTGTCGGGATTTAAATGACGAACACTCTTCTTGAATCTTCATGTCATTGTAATGCATATAAATAGCACAGCATCTAGAAAAATCATTACTTTGACACTCCTCCAGAATTGATTTTCTGTTGCAGTTTTTCTTGTTAGCAAAAAAGCTAAGAAGAAAACATAGCTTCTTTTTATAGGACCCATATGTGATCAACATGTTTTTTCCTTTCATTAGGAATCCTAAATATTTTCTTTATCTGACAATGGTAGAAATATTCTATTTTAACAATTGGACTAATTATTCATTTAATAAAATGAAGAGTTACAAAAAATGAATAATACTCAAATTAATATTGAAAATAGAACTTCTCTTTTTCATACATGTTCTGTTGCTGAATGGCACAGACAATAGTCTGAAATTCTAAATGTTGCCATCACTAATTTCTACCACAAATTAAGTATATGTATTATAAGGCCTTTTATAAGATCCTATGGAATAGCAACACACTTATAACCGTTTTTTTCATAAACAAGATTTTAAAAAGCCAAACAAATTATTATATAGCACTGCTGATGAAACTAGATCCTGTTGCTCTTGCATTGCTATTTTGCTGTATTTTACTATGTTTATTTTATTGTATTCAAATTGAGAAGGAAAAAAGCAATGCTATATGCCAACTCATTTGCAATTTTCTTTGCTTTCAGACTGCATCATTGAGATGCACGGTAATATCATCCATACTATGTCCAGAAGTAAACTGGAGTGGCAAATCTGTTTCACAAGTATTACCAAGAACTATTAAACTCTGAGATTATAGAAGACAGATATTCTTACATCCAAAGAAATAAAAAGTCCTGACGATGACTTAACATAGATATATTTCTCTGTAGAGAGGCTTAAAGAGAGTGTGCCCTAATTCTGCATTCAGAGAAAACACTTTAAATTCCTTACACAATCCAGTCTTTTTAAGAAAACCTTTCAATACTCATAGCATTGCCTCTGCTATCATATCAACAGAAGATAATTGACACTCACTTGGTGAGGAAAGATAGGCAATAATTTCTTCTACTTTTTATGTTTTCAATCTCCTGCTTGTGCTCCAAATATAGTTATCCCTAAGAATATAGGACTTACAAACAGTTTTGTTCTTGAAATGTAGAAGAGTTATGTAGTTAAGAAGGATGTTTCAAAAGACTTTTTTAAAACATTTTTCAGAAACAAACTGAATACACTGAATTTTAAAATTAGAGGTTAACGGGGGTGGTATCTGAGGAAATGAACACTGGATAAAGACATGGGTATAAGACACAAAATGGATTGATAACAGTAAAGTACTAGAAAATAAACTGAATTTCAAATCTGATTTATTTATTTGAAGACTTCTGCTCTGCACTTTTAGAAAATGGACTAAAATATCAATCTATCAAAACCTGGTTCCTGCATAAATGACCTGAGTTAGTAAAGATTCTTATCTGAAGCTGTTGATGTGAACCTGAGGTCTGTAAGCATGATGGCTTAAATGCATATTAATTTTCACAAATATAGACATGAAAGGCAAGCAAGCAATAATCTGGCTAAATTATCTGAACAATATTTTTAATTTACTATAGTTTGCACTGATAGGCTTGTATTTTGAGAGCTACATATAAACACAAAGAAAAGAAATAATAGAGAATTTTTCTGAAAATAGCATTAACGTATCCACAAAAAATTTTACAATATCACTTTACTCAGGTTCCACAGTACAGTTAATTTAAAAAAATAAATAGTTAAAAAACTGTCTCTTTAAATGTAACTAATAAATTAGTAAAACATTACACCTGGCCACTATACCTCCATCAAGGAAATTAATCAAACCAGAATTTTACCTATTTTCATTTTCATTTGGCTGATTTCGAAATTAGAGGCTTATCATGTCTGACTGTAGATGCAAAACTCATGATTTCCAGAAAAAGTGTTTTATATAGAAGGTATACATAATGGTAATGTGTTTTTTAATTACAGAGTCATATATTTATATAAATATTAAAAATATATAAAATACATGCAGATACATGTATTTATATAAAAATATTTATACATAAATATAGCATACTTAGGTGCAAAAGTGAAATGAATTAATAATGAGTGAATTTTGAATACCTTACATGAAATTCTCTGTAAAACTAAACATACGCGACAGCAAGGAAGCAAAAAAAAAGAATGGAAAGTAAGAAGTAGCCAAAAAAGATTAAAAGAATTCAAGGTGAAAGGTATTGCTAGCAAATATTCTATTGCTGTTAAGTAGCTGCATTGATCAAACTAATTTTAGAGATGAGGTAAATTAATTGAAAGAGCAATAGTAGTGCTTACCTGCCGATGATCTCTAAAGGCAGCTTCCACCCTGATTCTATTGGCATAGACTTGTCTGAGATCTTCTTTACTGTTTAAGTAGGAGTTCTGACAGATTTGATATTCTTGACCTAACCACAGATTTTCTTTAATGATTTTCTCCAGAGCAGCCTAAAAGGAGAAAAGTAATGGTTTACACATACTGTAAAATACCTTTCGAAATAATAAAATCATAGGTCAATTCATAAATTTCCGTGACATATATTTATGAATATCTGCAAAATATAGATTGTAAGATTATGGTCTCAGTGAAACAAATGGAAAAAACACAAATTAATTCCAAAAAGTTTGGATGTTGCTGAATATATATGGAAATAAATATTATTAATAAAGGATATGTAAAGAAAATTATATTATGGGTAGATACAGTAGAAACAACTAAGAATGCATCTTCTACCTTCCTACATAAGACCTTCCTGCATAGAAATGATCTTAATTACCAGACAATGCATCCAATTATTCACCTGCATTTTACATTTCCAATCTCATTTTCCAATTTATTTGTAAAACCGACACAATGCAATTTACTCCAGTATTTTCTTGATAATTCTATTATTTCCAATTTGATTAACTCGATTTTAAAGAATAAAATAATGGTTGACTCTTGTGGTTTACTAGCAGGTGAAGTGGAAGTTTTTTGGAATGTACACTTCTGTAAATTCATTTAAATATGATTTTGACTCAACGACATGTGATTATAATGCATGATCTTGCAAGACTGACACATTTTTCAAAGGTGTTTCATCTAGATTACAAAGTTATGATTTATTTTTAAGTTTAATTTTAAAACACTTAGGGGAAGGGGACCCAAGGTATAATTACATTTATAAAGTTAGCAAATATTGCTATTTCAGAGGTTTTTGACATACAGGATGTCTTTTAATTTCAGAACTATCAGACAGGATGGCTGATATCCATGTTTCTTCAAATCCATTTTAAAGGTACAACTTTAAAATGTATTTTTCAAACAGCATGGCTAGTGATGACTGTGCTACCCAGTGTGAGATGGTGTTATCCAGTCGGAGAGATGCACAAAAATCCTCCAATGAGCAAGCCTGAAACTTATTAAATTTGCATATTTTGTTGGCAACTGTATTTTAGAGGTATTTCTGTTACAAATGCACACACATTATTAAGTGGAATGGAGTAGAGTTTACAGCTATGAGACTGTTTAGAAGCCTGGGCTAACTAATTAAGACCAAAAGTCCGTGCGATGACCAGGTGCCCAAATCTAAGGCAATATTGTAAAGTCTTCTAATGCAAAAGTTATAGTCAAAAAGCTTTCAAAGGTAGAAATGTCTGCTTAAGAGTCTAGTTTATACAAGAGACTGTATATAATTCCATGTGCAGAAACATCTGTACACTTGCAGGAAAGCAGAACTAGCGGAACAGCTAGAGCAGTTGGAGCAAATGTCACCATCTTCTGCTCCTTGGATGGAACTTGTTGATTCAGCAGGAGCAAGGACAGCCTTCTGGCTTGACAGTCTGAAGCTGTGAATGAAGCGTTACCACAGGAGGTGAGGAGCAACCACCTGTCTAGTAGGTGGCTCACCATAATCAAAAGAAAGGAATTGTAAATAATTTGGGTTTATTTTGGAGGGAAAAGTATTACATGTTATTGTTTACCTCTCTGCTGCTCTTCTCCCCTTCCATAGAATGATGCATGTTTAAGGCAGAAAAATTGTATTTTGAGCACAAAGGAATTTAGATTAATTTAAGATTGATTTATTTTCCCAGGTTCAAGACACCATTTATATGCGTATCCTAAAAGAATCTGGCCTTGTTTCTACTAGTCAGGCTGTCTTTGGAAGGGTGACATAAATAAATATCAGTAGCATGAATGTTTTATAAGACGTATTAGTTTTAGCTGCATGTTTTAGCTACAGGTTTGCCCAAAACCCAGGAGGGCTAGGTAACTAGTAAAATTCAAAGCTTTCTTTAATCTCTGAAAAAAAATCTTGTGAATTAGTGGAATAATAAAGTTTAAGTTCTTCTGGAGTCATGGTGTTAAAGAATACATTTGTTTTCTAAATCTACTCCCAAGTTGGTAATTTAGTGTCTCACCTTTTAAAGACACAAATATCCAAGGGAACTAGCCACATGTCTGGACAGGTCCATAACCATCCCTTGGAGCCACTCGAATTTTGGGAGTTCCCAAGGCAGTTCAAATATTAACAATGGTTTTACTTCTTTTCCTACGTAAAGTCTTAAGCAAGATACATCAACTTTTGTATCTATATATATACACACTTTCTGAAAACCTTGGCTAGAAGCTGGCTGTGTTTATGAAATTAAATATAAAAATTCTTCCCATGCAGAAATGTCACTCTCTACATCACTAAAATATTGAAATGCTACTTTTTTTCCACAAATTTGAAATAATAAAAAGAAAGAGGTAAAGTTCTGTGAAGAAGATGTATCTCCTTTGAGATAAACTCTAAGATTATCTTTGAGTAGAGATAAAACCTGTTTTTCAGCCTGATACCTTCCTTAACAAACATACAAGAACTGTGGTGAACAGCTCAGTGTCTCAATGGAACCAGTGATGAGGGGGGAGGGGGTGGGGTGTCAGTATTGGGTCTGTTTAACATCTTTGTCAGAAACATGGACAGTGAGAGCACTCTCAGCAAGTTTGCTGGAGGGAAGGGACCTTGACAGGCTTGAGAGGTGGTATTGTGTGTACCTCATGAAGTTCACCAAGGCCAAGAGCAAGGTTCTGCTCATACTTTCAGGGCAATCCCAAGCACAAATACTGTTTGGGAGAGAATGGATTGAGAGCAGCTCTGGGGAGAATGACTTGAGAGGGAGGCATGTGAACGAGAAGCTCAACTTGAACTGGCAATGTGCACTTGCAGCCCAGAAAGCCAACTGTATCCTGAGCTGCAGAAAAAGTGAGACAGGTGACTGAGGGAAGTGATTCTCCCCCTCTACCCTAGTCTTGCCAGACACCACTTGGAGTATCCTGCCCAGCTCTGGGATCCCCAGGACAGGAAAGATATGAACTTGTTTCAGTGAGTCCAGAGGAGGACCTTAAATATGGTCAGAGGATTGGAGCACCTTTCTTTTGAAGATAAGGCTGAGAGAGATGTGATTATTCAGCCTGCAGAGGAGAAGGTTCTAGGGAGACATTATTGTAGCCCCCAGTACCTAAAGAGAGTCTACAAGAAAACTGAAGTGGGACTGTTTACAATGGCATGTAGTGATCAGACAAGGGATAAGAGTTTCAAATTGAAAGATGGTAGATTTATATTAGATATAAGGAAGAAAATATTTGCTGTGAGAGCGGTGATGCATTGGCACAGGTTGCTCAGAGAAACTGTGGATGCCCACTCTCTGGCCAGGTTGGATGGGGCTTTGGGCAACCTGGTCTAATGGAGGGTGTCTCTGTCCATGTCAGGGGGGTTGGAACTAGGTGATCTTTGAGGACCCTTCCATCCCAAACCGGTCTGTGATTCTATGATTCTACAGTGCTTGATGTTGATATGTTAACACTTAACACCTGCAAACAAGTAATGTTTTCAGCATTGCAGTCCTTTCATGTATGTAAGGAATATGGGAAAATGACAGAAATGTTTGCCTGTAGAATAGTAATATAGTAGTTTTCACCAGTATAGTCACTTGCCTACAAACAAGTGAAGTCCTGCTATTTTAATAATTTAAAATGGGACAGAAATTCACAGAATTCACAGAATTGTAGGGGTTGGACATTTGACATTTTGACAATAAATAACAACATACCAAAGAAAAGAAACTAGCCTTCTCCAGATTTTAAAAGACACAATGGTTATGTCTACATGACCTCTTATACCAGTTGTTCAGTAACAGAAATGGCTTCATCACATAGTTTATGTGAGCTGAGACAGATGAAGTGAAATGGTTCTTTTTCTCTAATTCACTCCTCTGAAAGATGTGTTGAGGTTCAGAAAGCAAAGAGCATACATCCTTTAAATACCTGATTGCCACTCACTGACATTTCTACAGAGGATTTTCCAGAATGTAAGCAAGAAAAAAAGAAAAATCTTTAAGAGCATTTTATCTTTATGAAAGAGGAATGGTCAAACAGTGACCAAACTCAGCATGCCAGAATATACAGTAGAATGTACGATACACCACTTCTGTTCTCCTAGAACAGGGATATGAATCTCAAAACTGATTGCAAGACATTTAACTAGACAGTCTGGGCATGTGTTTTATCTCTGGCACTCAAACTCCTGAATTTGTAGACTTGTGAACTGAGAAAAAGCCCATGATTCATATGCTTGTGCTTTTGCTCGTCATCAAAACTTGAAATTGAGGACTTCTGGTACATCAGTCCTTGTCTGTAGGTACATTGGACTTTTTCAAACATTCTAGAACTGATGTCTGAAATATGGGAAGAAATTCTCTACATTTCTATATTTAAATGGCATTACTTTCTTCAGTGGAAAAAGTGTAATTATGGGGAATTTCTTGAATACTATTACATGAAGTGAAACTTGAATCACAGTAGAGAAATCAAGTGAAACTATCAAAGGTCATATAAAAAAAAGAAAGAAGATACTTCTTTGCACTATGTGTAGTTAAGGTGAGTGGATTCTTATGAATATCAAAAACCTATGGAGATTTAAAAGGGACATAGAATTCTAGGAGGAAATAGCCACTGAGGTTTGTTAAAAATTAAAAAAGGGCTCAACAGATTGGAAAGTTGGGTGATTATTTTGGGGAAGCATTACAACACACTTGCCTTGTTACACTCTAACTGGACATTTGGTATCACAGGGGGAATACCAGGTTAGAGGAAATTTCTTCCTGACTCAGCACATATACATTTCCTCTTTAGGTTACTCTACACAGCAGCTTAGGAAATATTTCTCTTTTCCTGGAACAGCAGGAAGCTGGAACACTTTTTTGTGTGTTTGCTGAACACATTTGAAGTGTGGTTCCTGCTTGCTATATAGAAATTCACACTGAGATAATAAAATATGTAGAAGTAAGAAAAAAACAAAAAAACCCTCTAAAAAGCCCTCCTCAAAATTATCAACAAATTGTTGGCACAACAGCTGCTGAACTAGGCAATAGGACAGCCAGTGCAATCCCATGCAACACAGTGATGAAATACTAGTCTGGTATCTCAAGCCATACAGAATTTCTTGCAATAATTAAACTTCAGTCATTTTAGGCTGCAGACAGAGGTCACTACTAACCTAGCCCTGACAGTGGGACAAGTCTAGGATACTTGCTGCCTGCAGCACAAAGAAAATATTTCATGTTATTATTCCATGCTTTTATGTACACTCATACCAATCACTTTGTATTACAAGTGATCCAAGATTATTTTATGGTTCCAAGTTTGTAAAGAATTGTAGAGACAAATCTTAGGATCAAAGATTTTGTCCACATAATGATATACCTATAAACATGATATAAATGCCCCTGGTTTACAAAGTCAATCGTCATTGGGAATGGTCACTCTGGCAGCAGTGTTTTATTCTAAAGATAAGAACAATTGATTTTGACAATCAGGTGCATCAGCACAATAAACTAATTATTAAAGGATCTATATTAATTGTTTATACTACTTAAACTTGATGTTGTGAGGAATTAAATTGGCTTCCTCAAGCAAGAATGACTTTCTTCGTAGGCATGAAGTAACCTTGTTGGAGAAAAACTTATAACATGAACAGCAAAAAGGAATTATTTATCTTAAAATTACCGTGTTCATGTGCATCTGCCCCTCTCACTCCATAGAGCTTCTCCAGAGGACTTTTCCCAGTAGCATCTGTTATAGATCACATGTGAGCCTTCCCAAAACACAAGGAACATGATGATACCAAGTGTCACAAAGTTACTGGGATACAGTTGACAATTTCCCCAGTTATGAAAAAGAAAGTTACTATAAAGCAAGTATGAGGTGTTGGGGTTTTACTCTCCACATCTAAGGATCTGTTGATGCAACTAGTGCTTATTATCAAATAGTTTGGGTTATACAAGTGCCAGAAGCTACAACATGATTTAGCTGACATAGTCACTGATCCACTCCTCTTACTTGGGAGGGAACATCTTCTGTTGATGCTGCCACGAGCATTCGATGGTTGGTAATTTATGCACCAAAGATCACGCAGGTACTCAGTAAACCTCTAGTACTGCAACTGTTTTAACGAACGCAGTGGAAAAAACTGAGACTTTGATGGTCTCTGAGCTGGAACTGGACTTCCACTGTACCCACTGCCAAAGAAAAAAACCAACACAGCACGGAGCTACTGAAACTAGCTCTTCATCTGAAATACAGTATCTTTTTATATTTACAATATATGAACTTTTGCTTTATTATGTTTGGAAGTTTAGCAAATTCACACTTCAGTATATACACAGACTGATGGACAGAAGTGAAAGATTAAAATTTTGAATAATTTGTTAGAGACCATTTGGAACACATGAATTACTCTTTCAGTAGGAATATGGTGTAATATGTTTTCTGACAGATTATATTTTTCCTAACTGCAAACTAAAGTAATAATAACTACACGTAGCCTTTCACTGATAACACAGCACTCCAAATGGCAGTTCCAATGGTTTTGAAAAAAGAATCAACAACGAAACAAGTTTAATTCTTCTCAGGACTCAAGTGGAGAATTAATATGGGGAATAAAACCAGATATGCATTAAATGTTTGGGAGAAAATTTCTGGATGGCAAGCTATACAGATAATAAATGCTGCTAAAATAATGAAATGGAAAAAAAAGCTACTAAAATAATAATGATACTAAAATAATACTGCTACTAAAATAAAATCTGCAAATATAAACACAGACCTGTCTGCTTTAACATTACAAGTATTCCAAAATAAATAGTTAATAATACTTTTGGGGTCATAATTGTTCATGTTGGCCAAAGGGAAAAAACCCTGCTTTCACATACAGTCTTTTCTATGTACAGAATATTCTTGACCTCTCCAAAGTTATTTTCAGCACATGAACTATATTGTCTTTACACTAAAAAGACTGTGATTGTAGATTATTTTATGGTGATGTAGGCTTTATCCGTTATTATCTTGGGGCAGAAGGTCTAAAAACCTAAAAAGGGCACAAATATTTGAATTACTAGAAATATTTATCCCGCTCCCACTTCTTTAGAGACTTGGAAATGAAGTAAAGGAGAAATCTTGGAGAAATCAAAGAAATTTACCAGTCTAAAGGACTGAACTGCTAAAGCAAAGACCAGCTGGGAACAGTCTACCTACGTACTATATGGTATGCAGTTAACACTGATTCTTCATTTGTGAAAGAAAAAAATATGTATCTTGCTGGGCTCTTTCCCATGAGGGTTTTTATATTCATCTTGTAAAGCAGAAAGCACATTTGCAGTCTACCATAAGATGATCTGCTACTAATGACAGAATTCTCAGGACTTGACCTGTGATCAAAATACCATATGAAAGAACACTAAAGGGCCTGGGTAAACAGCAGGGTATTAAATTAGTAACTGTTAAATATTTGAACAGACCTCACAACTTACTAAGTATTTCTAGTCTTATCTTTATCTGCAGCCAAAACCCCCTGATTACAGTGAGGAAACTTTTGTGGAGTCCAACCTCTCTGAAAGTCACTAAGTGGATGTTCTGGAATTTTTCTTACAGTTTCAGTGGAACTTAAGAGATTTTTGCTATACGCTCCACTATCAGGTCTGTCAGTAGCTACATTTGAAGATGTTTTAAACTAGAAGATCGATTTGTCTTTCAGAAAATAAAAACTTAAGTATCTTTCTCATGTCTATCAAAAGTTTAAAATGTTTATCCCTGCCCTACAGAATAGAATATACCTTAAAAGTGCTGATTGGCGAGTAGCTAATTTTGTTGTGGATAAGAGACAAATACTCTTTTTTAATTGAAAGAATCAAGAATGGATGAGATCTGTCTAGGGCTAAAATTTTACCTCTAATTCAAGTTTATGATCAGTCATGATCACAAATGTTCAGAAGGAGAAAAGAAATATTCAGGATCTTTAGAAAGCAACCAGATATTTTCTGATTTTAATGTAGCAAAATCAGAATTTGGCACTGCATATACATGGTAAGCATGTATACCTTATATACAGGCAAACTCAAGGGGCAGGAGACTGGAAAGTTCCTAAGCCTTGAACCGATATAAGATCATTCTCAAAGTCTTGGTAATTCTCTTCAATAGCTCCTGAAAAAAATGCAATATTGTGTTGGGAAGTGCAGTGAAGAATCAGCAGTCAGTAGGAGGATAAGGAAAATTAACTAGTGAAGACAGATCATCATGAGGACTGGTGCCATGATTGTGTTAGGGGTCAGTACTGATTTGTTGGCAGCATCATGGGTATGTTGGATAAGTAAGTTGCAGTTCTTTTCTCTCTTGATATCATGGAAAGAGCTTGGTATCAAAGCACTGAACAGGAAGAACAAGCATGATGCCTTCGGGTAGTTCTGGCCACTTACTCCACCAGTGGTGTCAGGAATATAGCTTCAAAAGGAAGAAGAGAAAATCAGTGACTTCACAGAAGTGAAAAATAAAAAAAAATATTAAAGCAGGAACACAAGTGAAAGTTAAAAGACAAGAAGAAATTGAATATAATATTGTTGCAGACAATGCAAATGACAACAGACTGTAAAACAAAAAGGAAGAGCAAATCATCTCAGATTTGATGCTAACTTTAAGAGGAAAAGTCTAACTTTAAGAGATTTTATTACAAGTTAATTAGAAACAATTGTTATGATATACAGTGCCAGTAAATCAGGGATTGATTGATGAGGATTTAATCAGATCCATTGGTTCTGAATGCTAATGGAAGAAATTGTCAATCATTCAAAGACCAGAAAAGATAAAAAGCAAATTTTTAGAGCTGTGCAGCTGGTAGCAAAATGTCTCTATATCACAGCAGATGTATACAATTTAAAAATAAAAACCAACCAAACAACATTTGTAATTGAGAATAAAGTGGAAACAAGAAATATAAGAATGTTCTTTAGGAGTGTGTTTATATACTCTAAAACTTTAACACTGAATTTAGGTTCTTTCTTAGAGTTTCCATACTGAAAGTTTTTATTTCAGGAAAAATAGGAGCTACTTGTTTGGAATAAACAATCTATAAATATAATAGAACGCAATTCAGTATCGAAACTCAAAGTTTATATAATTACAAAAAATATTTTAAAATTAAATAGTATGAAGAACTTCTCCAATCCTACATTCTCCTCCATACCTTACGTTTATATGCTTTGTCTGAAAGCAAAAAAATGAGTTTATGATTTCATTATTGGTTTCTGCATAACATAGTTTTAGATTGTTAAACACAAACTTATTTGCCTATTATTGCATCATTAATTTTTCTTCTATATCATCACAGTTTGATTATATATACCTGTCAATATTCTTAGAGCATGTTATGAGAGAGAACTTCACTTGCAGTGTTATTCAAGAAAAGATGAAAGTGCATGGGAATGTCCATTCTTTATTTCATTATGACCAGTTAAAGATTTATAAAGGCTCTCCATTTTCTTACATATTTAGGGAAGGACAATTCTGCATCACTAGGGGAAAAGGCTAATTACTCACTATAAGGTCATTAGATACACACTTTCTTTTTGTCATTACAAAGACTAATATTTTTGCATTAATGTCACTTCTGCATTATGCAGAGTAGATGAAGCAAATAAATAATAAACCTCCTTATTCAGATGCTAATGCAAACCCAAATGGTCTTTCAATTGTACAGCTCTAAAAAATTAAAGTGAGAAAGTTACAAAAAAACACCCCCAGTAATATTTAGCACAATATTTATTACCTACACATACTTCTGATATAACTACAATGCCTTTGAAGTGATAGAAAGTTTGCAAATAAAGAGATTCATGGGATAATGATGCAGATTTTTTTATTAAATAAATTGGAAATATCAAAACCTTTTGTTGTTGCATTAAATGAAATGTGGAAAATATACTGAATTTTAGAGAATAATATATTTTACTTTGACAAACACTGTAGCATTCCATTCTGGTTTTGAAAATTCATCCATTTTTATTTCCAGAGAGTCAGAGGGATCAGCTTTCAGATTTTGCATCCAGAAGTTTTTTAATACTACAAACTAAACCCTTGATGGCAATCAGTATTGATATTTTATTCTAAAGTAATGCTCTAAATGAAATTTTGCAGGAAGGTATTTTGACTAACTTCAGTTGCATATTTTGGTCCACTGATGAGCCATTTGGTTTCCCTGAATTTTGCCATAATGATAATGCACATGACTGACACCCAGTGGTCTTGGCTGAAGTTTTCTTTTAGCAACGGCATTTTTTGTAGTCATATCCATTCAAATATCCATAGTAAAGGTTCACTTTCTAGATTTTTATTTATGACTTTCCCCAAAAACTCCTGTATGGGTATATAGTTTGATCCTAAATCAGTATTTCTCATGGAATTTTGAAACGTAGTAACTGGTGTTGGAGAACTGTTGACCTGTTTACTTTCGCTACTTCTACAGGTAATATTGAGACAATTAAGAAAATTTAGACTTAATTTTACCTTTAAAAGCACTTACTGAAATATTTATAATCAATAAGTTTCCTTAGAATACCTTTTTTATTTTTTCCTTTGAAGAATACCTCACTTTCATGAGAGAAGAAAAAATATCTCTTTACCTTATTTTTTACAGATTTTTAAAATAACACAAGATTCACCTCCACCCCTTCTACTCCAATTGCAATAAAATGGTTGAAAAGTTTGAAAAAGTCAGTTTAGAAAAAGATCAGTGAACAAATCTAGACATATATTGAAAAAACAGACATTTTTCTTTTTAAATTGGACTGTTTTAAAAAGAATGTTTGTGTCAGTTCTCTCACCTTTCTCAACGAACCTCAGAAGTATCCTGTAGACTTCAATAGTAAGGAAGTTGCATTTTAAACATAGAATATATTATGACGATAATAGAATAACAGAATTTCACTTAGTCAGTTAGAATGGGTCCTCATTCTAGGTAAAATAAATCAGTAACAGCCCTGCCCATGGCGGGAGGGTTGGAACTAGATGATCTTTAAGGTCTCATCCAACCATTCTTTGATCCTGTGAGTCTATGATAACTCAGCTCTCTGTCAATGCAGTATTTTTGTTGCCTGTAAAATTATGTTTCCACCTCAGGCTCTCTCTACTATATTAAAACCACACTAAGAAACCTGAGAGATTACCTTATTCTCATTTCCCTGCCCTACAGAGAGTCCTTGGCAGAAATTCCTTGTTTATAAAGTAGTTTTCCTTTCAGATGCCCTCTTTAGGGTGAAATCAAAGATCTGTCTTTTGATGCAAACCTGCACTACCTAAACTGTACATCACCTGTTATGATGGCCCCAACATATAAACACCAGAAATGAGGCCATACATACAAATTGCATCTATTGCAAACACAGAATGACAAGAAACAAGACATCAGATGGTTGGGAAAGCAAAAAAGAAGCAGCCAACAGGTTTTGGGTCAAATTGCTGTATGCTTGAGACTGCCTGCCTTCAGTGTAAGACTTCTGAGGCCAGTGTGGAGGCATTACCTTCTAAAAATAAATTGAGGACACAGAAAAGGGCTCAACATCCTTAAATGTATCTACATGCATATTGCTCCCGACACCGTGCAGTGCTAAACAAAAATTATCAAGCATTTCCCTACTCGGTGACATCAAACCTAAGGCAGAACATGGTCAAGCTTCATGAGAAGAAATCTTCCTAAAGACTTTTGTCACATACCACTGCATGTGAAGACAACATTTACTGTGGAAAAAAGAACCAAAAAGTACTAACATCAGATAACAAACGCTGGGACCTAGAAGATTGGAACAACTTCTGGTGGGTTTTCACTGTATAGCATATGTCACCACTTAAATGAAGCCTCAGAGAAGCCAAACTTCAAATCATAAACGGTCTCATAAAATCTAGTGCAGTAACTGTGTAAAATGAACATATAATAATAGTTTATGTAAATTGCAACATTTTATGCAAACTATTTGCATGGGATTGTTAAAGGATTAATAGTGAGGCTTCTTTATTAAACACTCATTTTAAAAAACTGGTAATGCTCAGAAAAGAAATATACTTTCCCACATAATGATAAAAGTATATTCACTGGAACTTTTCAAATCAGAATAACATTTTACAGTAACTCTTGTAAACAAATAAGGACAACTGTGGCAAATATTTTAAACTGAGTGTAGTTATTTTTCCTTGTTAGGATTTCACAGAATCCTACCAGCTCACCAGATGTGTGAAATCTGACATTTTCTGCACACAACAGGAAACACAGGTATTTAATATATCTTCTAAGCAATTAACTATAACGTCAATACAGACACACAGCCTTTCTATGTTTTTATCCCTGTACTTATTTTACCAAACAGCAGTTCAGAAAGTATTTAAACAATAAGATATATTTCATTATTGTTTCTATATATTATGTATATTATGATTATGAATTTATTATATTTATAATATAATTCAGGAAGCGTTTGTATGATTGTTCAAACTAATTGCCTTTGGACTTCAGGATATATTCACATGTAATAATGATAGAATAGTACTTCTAGAGAAAGCTGGCTTTTTTGCTACCAAATTCCCTGGTTCTCTGCAGTTGTTTTGGTTTTTAGCACTGCTCATTCATTTCAGAACTGTCATTTTCTATAGCAATGGTACAGTAGTTCTACTTGTTCTACATAAATGTGGCAACCCAGTCTAATTTGTTCATTCATGTAGCTTCAGATGTAGTCAACACAACTGAAGTCACGAGCATGACCAGTGAGAAAGAACCTTTATTTTGGTGTTTTGGATAAGCCAAAAATGAGTTTTATGAGTGTCAAACTAAGGGTGCAAACCAGCATGTTCTGCAAATAATCTCAGAACCAAAACTACCAGGATAAAAAGAAAGGAAACTATCAGCAAACAAAGCTTTTTGAGAAATACTTTCCAAAAGTTCTTTTACTCTTGCCTGCAAATAGATGTGCTGTCATTTAGGACTAAAGAAGATTTCTCTTTTTCAGTATCATGAGAGCATGGTCAGCACATAAATGGGCAAAGTGAAGGGAGCTACAAGGCCATTTCTTCCTCAAGTAAAGAATCCTAGCCAAAAGAAAAAAGGAGATTGTTCAAGGATAGGAAAGGAGGAATATGAGG
Organism: Laterallus jamaicensis coturniculus; assembly: GCA_022605575.1. Lineage (NCBI taxonomy): Eukaryota > Metazoa > Chordata > Aves > Gruiformes > Rallidae > Laterallus > Laterallus jamaicensis. Next base: position 45,995,299 of record JAKCOX010000002.1, read on the forward strand.
ATGAGAATAATTTATATGTGGACTACAAAACCTGAACTGAAGAGATCAGAAAGTAGTATCTTTTTCTATCTTTGAGTGATGTATGTATTCATAATGTGAATGCTCCAAGCAGTAAGTTCCCATAACCACAATCATCACAGGAGCAGTTGCTGAGTTCTTGAAGCAAATAGAACCACTCTATCACATGCTGCATTAGCTTTGAGTCTTCCTCAGTATTACTACAGTGGTTGATAAGAATATAGATAAAGCTTCAGGAGACATTAAGAATGAAGGCATTTTTCAGCAAAGCCACAGATACAGCTTCAGCTTTGATGGGCACGTTCCAGTGACAGCAAAGGCTGTATTTGAGTGGTTTCACAAGATGCTGTGATATATTTCATATTCACTTTATGTGTTCATGCAGAGATGGCCATGTCCACATGAGCAATTAATATGAACCATTTTGCTCACCATCTTAAGAACTTAGCTTTCCTAGTACAAAAGCAAAGAATTCGCTGCAGGTCAAAGCAAAAAGCACCCTCAGTTTACAAGTAGGACATATTGAAAAGTAAATAGAAATACCAACTCTGTGATGAAAGTGAAAGTCAGAAACCAAGAAAAAGTGTAGAAGAGCTACTTCCTATCTGGAAAGAACATCATCTGTGGTAGATGAGTCTTAAAGGTCTGAAGTGTTTATCTCTTCACTCCTTATCAGGGAACTGTCACACATGACTCTACTTCAGCAGGAGACAGACTTTGTTGATTTTGGAAGAATGGCTGCTTCTACATGCAGGGAGGAATAGATTTTACTACAGTAAAAGTGAGAATAGTCATTGATACTGTACCTTACTATGAAAGCTTGCATATGTGGGTTCAAACTCAAGATCATCATGTTAATCTCAGTTCCTCCAGCTATCAAAACAGAAAGCAGTTGCTTTGTCTCTCAATAAAGATAGTTGAAATAATCTCTGTTTCACAGTGGATCCAGACAAGAGAAAGTTCTGTTTCTTTGACCTCTTTACAAACCCATAAACCTTTAACAAGATGTTGACCCATCTAGCAGCTCTTTTGCAAAGTTCAGTGCTCCCATTCTTCTCACTGGACAAAAGGCTGATCACTGGAGTGCTCAGTACTACAGTTCAGTTCTTCCAAAATCTGTTTTTAATAGTGAATGGTCAAAATCTCATGTCCCTCCCACAAGTAGAAGAGGTCTCCTATAGTACATTACATGTATTCCTACAGTACAGTGCATTATCTGTAAGAGATTTCTGATATTTGACCCCTTAACAGCAGATGCCAGAGGATACAGGCATTGAACATCTCTGACTGCCTTATGTCCTGGGTTCAGCCCAGCAGCAGGCTGTGTTAGCCCTGAGAGTATTCCATACCAATTGCATCATGATCCGACAGGCTGCCCCCCCCCTTTGCAGGGGCGACTTCGGACCCAGGCACGGGAAGTCTCGGTCTGGGCAGCCGCAGTGCCAGTTCCGGGGGAGACTCCGGACCTATCAGAAACTGCTGGGCTCAGGAAGTGCTGGTCTGAGCAGGCGTGTGGGAGTTCCGGTTGCTGGCTCTCTCTCTCTTTCGGGATCGGCGTGGCAGGAGGTGGTGAGGGGGGTGCCCGGGGGTGCTGGGCTCAGGGAGTGCTGCGTTCGGGAATCTGAATTGGTTCGGGCATGGCTCAAATGATATAGTGTGGGGAGAGGTTTGCACTGTATATAATAGCACTGTAGTTAGTTGTTTTCATACTTTTCCCTGTTGTTTAGTAAACTATCCTTATCCTAACCTTGCAAGCCTGTGGTTTTTTTTTTCCTCTGGCTTTGCAGCTAGCTCCGTTCGCCCATCCTCCACCTCTTAAAGAGGTAGGGGGGCTTTTTGGTCTGACCTTTGTGGCCTCAGCTTTCCGTTGAGGTATAAACCACAACACCTTATGAGACTGAATGTCTACAAGTCTATGGGGCCGGATGACATGCATCCCAGGGTCTTGAAGGAGCTGGCTGATGTGGTTGCTGAGCCGCTCTCCATCATATTTGAAAAGTCATGGCTGTCAGGAGAGGTCCCTGGGGACTGGAAAAAAGGTCATGTCACTCCCATTTGTAAGAAAGGGAGCAAGGAAGACACTGGGAATTACAGGCTGGTGAGCCTCACCCCTGTGCCTGGGAAGATCATGGAACAGATCCTCCTGGATGACATGTTAGAGCACATGAGGGAAGAGCACGTGATCCGGGACAGCCAGCACGCTTCACCAAGGGAAGGTCGTGCCTCACCAATCTGGTGACTTTCTATGATGGAGTGACAGCATCAGTAGATAAAGGGAAGGCGACCGATGTCATCTACCTGGACTTGTGCAAGGCCTTTGACACAGTCCCCCACCACATCCTTATCTCTAAACTGGAGAGATGTGGATTTCATGGGTGGACCATCCAGTGGATAAGAAACTCGTTGACAGACCGTAGCCAAAGGGTGGTGGTCAATGGGTCTATGTCCAGCTAGAGGCCAGTGACAAGCGGTGTCCCCCAGGGCCTGAAAAATCCCAGAAATAGATACAGACTGGGAGAAGAGCTCCTTGAGAGCAGCCCTGCTGAGAAGGACTTGGGGATTCTGGTGGATGAGAAACTTAACATGAGCCAGCAGTGTGCTCTTGCAGCTCAGAAGGCCAATAGTATCCTGGGCTCCATCAGAAGAGGGGTGGCCAGCAGAGACAGGGAGGGGATTGTCCCACTCTACTCTGCCCTCATGAGGCCCCAGTTGGAGTACTGTGTCCAGATCTGGGGTCCCCAATACAAGAAAGGTGTAGAACTGTTGGAGAGGGTTCAGAGGAGGGCCACAAAGATGACTGGAGGGCTGGAGCATCTCCCCTACATAGAGAGGCTGAGAGAGCTGGGCTTGTTCAGCCTGGAGAAGAGAAGGCAGCCTTTTGGTACCTGAAGGGAACATTCAAAAAGGAGTGGAATCAACTTTTTAAAAGGGTAGACAATGGTAGGACAGGGGGGAATGGATTAAAACTAAAGGAGGGAGGGTTTAGATTGGATGTTAGGGGAAGTTTTTTACAGAAAGAGTGGTGAGGTCCTGGAACAGGCTGCCCAGAGAGGTGGTGGATGCCCCGTCCTTGGAAGTATTCAACACCAGGTTGGATGGGACCCTGGGCAACCTTGTGTAAATCCAGGCCTGGAGGTTGGTGGCCCTGTCTGTGGCAGGGGTTTTGGAGCTCTATGATCCTTGGGGTTCCTTCCAACCCACGCCATTCTATGATTCTATGATTCTTATGGAATGATAATCATTACCAGAACTGAAACAAGAAACTATACATTTTTATAATACACTGCTAATGCGTGGTAGCCATGACAGGTGAGAAGGTCAGGCAGGATAAAATGTGAGAAAAAAGGAATCTTGGGTATGAAATTAAAACTTTGTCTTCTGTTGTGACAGATCACTGTATTTTATTATATTCAGAACAACTCATGATCTCCAACACTAGTATCTGAAACACAACATATTTGGTGGCATACTCTATAAGATAACACAGTACAGACTATACAAACAGCAAAAAAAATGCTAAAAACAATGGTTAAACTACATTTTTATGACTCTTTGTAGACAGCACTTTTAGACACATGGGTTACTATGTGTTTATCTTAGAGAACATAATTTCTGCTGTATGCTATTACTGTGCAAATGTATAAGAAAAATGGGTTATGTTTTATGTTTATATCATAACAAAACTGTGACATAGCAAAATTATCACCTATTTGTTAATTGTTTTCAGTACGTCTAAGGAGTTGTCTAATGGCTTATTTCTCACATGCCATTCAAAACCCCCTGATTTATTCTAATGCTTTCTTCACTACCTAATGAAGCTGATATATCCACCTTTTCTGTTTTTCAAACTCTTTCTTGCTGTTATCTCATATTTAATTTAACCATTGAAAATATAGCCAGTAGTTTTGCTCTGCAATTCTGTAGGATCATTTCAGTTCATTTTATATGAACTTCAGAGAAAGGACAGCACTTACTTGTAATTCACAGAGTATATTGTCTTTGAAAATCTATATGCTTGGAGGATCATAACATGTCTGGAATGTACAAGGAACACTTAATGCATAGCATTATTTAGCATGGTATCTCATAAAAATCCCCATATGCCTCTTGTCCCCAGTTCTTTTCCAATAACACTTGAGGAAATAGCTACCTTTGAGGTAAGGAAGTAGTAGTGAGTAGGAAAGTCTGAAAGCCTTATTCTCATAAACACTATTACAGGCAAATAACATCCTCGCCTCCAAAAACTCCTTCTGTCTTTGAAAAATAAACCAGTGTAAAAAAAAATCCTTTGCCACACAGTAGTGTAGCATTTTCTTGAAGAGTGCATACAGTAGCATGTTACAGTTTTTACACAAGTCATGCAACTCTGTCAGGCATAGAACATACCAAAAAGTGCAGCAGATTGAGCTTCTGAATTCAGAGAAGGTGCCATGAAGTTTTCTAATATTAGTCTATCGGCATGATTTTAGAAAACCTATCACCATTCCTGATCTGTTGGCACAATGCTTAACTGTTGTCTCATTAGCAATAAGTCATTCAAAGAGCTATACAAATAGTAGTGATCAATCCCAGCATGTTCTTATAACCCTTTTAAAACCTACAGCTGTTCTTGGTATATGATGAGATACAAAGAAAAATAAAACTGTGAAGATAAAGTTCAGTTCTTATTTTAGCATACATTATGGGAATTCACTTAAGAGGTTAAAACCACTGGCATCCCCTTATCTCTTGTACAAACATTGTGGATGGAGATCTGTAAGGTTGGTATGAAAAGCAACCCAAGGAGGGAGTTTTACAGCTGACCCTCTTTTCACTACAAAGGGCAGAATAAACAGATAGACAGTTTCTATATAGAGTTTTGAAGGCCATGGTTCCTGGAGTGAGATCTATTATTTCATTAACCATGAAGTTAATATTAAAGTTGACCCCCCTAAAAATGTTAGTGAGCTAAAAGAAATAAATGTTAAGCATACGTATGACTATAGTAGTCAACTCTCCACCCAAATCATCTTAAGCATCACCTCTGGGAGGGAGCAACTAGGACTGGGATATAAAGGATATTGAGGAAGTTACCCCTGTGAGGGAAGAGAAGACCCCAAAGAGGCAGTCAATGGGTTCCTCCAACCAAGACAGGGAAACCTTCTTGGTAAGCAGTTGCAATTTCACCTTTTGGTGGGAATACCTGGGGTAGTATTTTGCTGGCACTATAATGATAGTCATATATTAACACTGTTGCAGCAAGAGTATTTACCAACAACAAGTGCAAACTCTGTATCTGTCACTTTAATAAACTTTCTGTTAGTTTCAACTTTGAAAAACTGTCTCAATGAAAAGTCCTTTGAGGGTTCTGATAGGTAAACATTGACTCTGGTATGTCATAATATATATATATCTCTGGAGATATTCAAGACCCGTCTGGACGCCTATCTGAGTGATGTGTCCTAGGGAGCCTGCTTTGGCAGGGGGGTTGGACCCGATGTTCTCTCGAGGTCTCTTCCAACCCCTATGATTCTATGATTCTAGGATTCTAAGATTCTAGGATTCTAGGATATAATCCTTTAGACATAAACCATTCACCAAGTCTAGGGCTAATACTGGACCTAACCACAACTAGACTCCTCTCTGAGAAAGATTTTAGAAAGCAAGGGGGTCCTTTCTGCACCTCATGACTAAATGGGAGGGCCGCCCTCAGCCACACATCAGACTTTTATCCTTCGTGTGACATGTATTTCATGAGATCATAAGACTGTTTCAGCTTTATGAAAGACTGTAAAGGAGTAGAGTGGCAGAAGACTTCTGTACAGTGCAAGAGAAAAGCTAGATTATCTACAGATTTTTCCAGTTATTAGCATAACATTTTTGCCATGTTACAAATAAAACAAAGGCTTTGGTCTCAAAATTTAAGGTTTTTTTCCATTTTTCAGAGGAATCAAATCACAATCCAATTAACTTTTACACACTGTGCACAGTTGATACATACCTTGCATACCTTAGGTGCCTGTCCAGTGCATTAATCATAAAAATAGACTGAAAGAGGGTACATATTGACATGGATCACAGCAAAGAAGCTAATCTAAGCATTGAATCCACACTGAATTTTTAAAGGAGACAAAAGTGAACATGGTATTTCCTCTTACCTGTAAGCAGGTCAAGCATGACATATTTTGCATTGCATCATTTCTTCCCCTTAAGAGAAGTCTCATGTATTAGTAAACTGAGATCTGTGAATGTGTGCTCTGCACGACTTGGAGCTAAATATTTATGGTACAGATAACTGAAATAATAGCTAATTCAACAGAAGAAGAATATTGTCTTTCACTTTTTTTTAGTTCATACCTCATCATGACTGGCCACACATAATTATGCCAGTTACTAATTTAGGTTGGTTAGCCTCTATAGGTACCTATTACATAAATTGAAACACACTGTACAAAACAGCTTTAATATAAAGCTTCTCATTCTACACTGATAATAAAAAGAAATACAATGAGGACAATTAAGTAAACCTAATCTTTTCTCGCCCTCAGCCAGAAGTATTAGAAATATCATGTCTTTCTCACAGAAGGCCTTATAGATATTCAAATGTTCCAACATTCTTGCATTATACATCTCATCACTTATGGTACTTAACTAGCCCTACTCACCCAGAAAATTTTAAAAAAGAAGAAAAATGTTAGCTGAACACTATGTTTTCTGAGCTTTGGAACTGTTATACCTAGCACTTGTAAACTCAGTTCATTCCTTCATATCAGTGCAATAGCTATAAACAAGAAAAGTGTTGGGGGCATTGTATTCCTGCAGGAGTTTTCTTTTGGATGAGAAATAAATGGAAGGTCCTCCCCAGATTGGTCATTAGCAATCCCAGGGAACTCTTCATAAGAGTAGGTGTGTTAACTTCAGTCTCCTGGCCAAATTCCAGCTCAGGTAATTACATTCAGCCTACCTAATTTCCCACTGCAATTACAAATACAGAGAGATCCTTAATTTCCAGTCCCAAGCCACTGTGCAGTGTTGAATAGTTGCTAAGTTTCACCCAGGGTGGTTGCACTTCAGCAGCGGATAAAAGCAAGCTGTGTATAAATTGTGGCAGTTTTTAAAGCGTTTTGGAATCGTTTGAGAAGAAAGTGTTGTATACTTAAGATGATTCTATTTGAAATAATTGCCTGCCACTGATCTAAATATTGCTTGTAAAAATAAAATTTCCTTCTAAATCTTTAGAAGGAAACCTTCCTGGTTCTTTGAACAAATCAGCTCATAAATATTTAATTAGTCTTAAATGTAGGTATTAGAGTTTGAAACTGCATGTATGTAAGAGCAAGATTTATTAAAAAACCAAACCATCTAGCATACTTTAATGCTGTTTACAAGCATCTGAGCCATCAGCAATATA
>JAKCOX010000002.1:46005206-46030206 GCA_022605575.1 Laterallus jamaicensis coturniculus
CTAAAAGACTCTTAAGAGATGAAAAAAAGGATGGGGTGTGTGGATCTGCAGAGCCAATACATGCAAACTCTAATAATTACTGGTAAGCAGACATTTTCCTCATCATTCACCCATTTTGAGGGGAATAGCATGCATTATAGTCCCCAGGAGATCTGATAAATAAACAATTAGTACAGAACTGCTGTCCCAGCATAACCATCAGTGTAAAGATGCCAAATCAACTGACCAGTTCTGTGCACAGGTGAGATGAAGAAAGAATGATTTCCCATGAGCAATAGTTACAAGTACTCTTGAGGTATGAAGAACTACCCTGGTCTCAAGATTGATGCCAGACAACTAGTACTGTCCAAATAAAAATTTTAAGTGTTTTTAGTGATACAACTGAGAACAGAAAACAATTCCTTATGAAAGGAAAGACAGGGATATAGATTTTTTTATTATTACTTCAAAAGTGTAAGTTTTAAAAATACAAGCAAATTATTAGCAGGAAAGATACATATTTTTTAAAGAGAGCTGTGTCACTACAAAGAATCTGTGTCTTACTGACATGTAGAAAGGGCTAGACTTGCTTTTCCGGTCCAGGTTTGAAGCAGTATCGAAATTGTGCTTATTTGCAGTCACTATGGCCAAAAATAAAATTCTTTGCATCAAATCTAAAAATTGTTCTTGTAGTCTTTCTTGAAATCTAGAAAGTCTTGCAATTATTCTTCCAATGCAGTTGGAAGGTGGAGTGGACATTTAGACCCACCATTTTTTCTAACTGATAATAGCTTTACATGAGAAATATGTGACAGAGACAGATTGGAAATCCAGTGTTTGAGTCAGAATGGATGCCAGGCACTGATATTGTCAGCATATTCTACCCGCCAGTCTCACTAAGTGCAGATAGTTGTATTTGCAACAGAGGATATATTTTCTGTTACACTTAAATTGTTCTCCTCCTAAAGGAGAACTTTAAAGTTTAAATTTATTAAAAAACATGAAATAAGGACATGAACACTGTTGAATCTTGTATCTTTTTCATTCTCTTGTAAGAGCCAGTTTGACCTTTTCTTTTGAAGGGTCTTTTTTAAGAAATCTGCCTACACAAAATTTGCTTGCTATGAATACACTTTTGCATTTTGCTTTGTGATTATCGGTATCAATATTTCAGGAAAAATCATTTTCAATTCACTCCTTATAGCTGAAAATAATGATTATCTCAATAAACCACTACAGTAAATAGAAAAACATGGAGATCTACTCACGGGTTAATCTCAAAAAGAATCTATAGTGATACTGACTGGAAAGTTAAAATTCTACACAAAAATTCTAGATAGAGAGAAAAGTGCTGCTCTTAAGGAAAAAAAGAAAAAAAAGAAAAGATGAAACTTGTCCCTAGCTAGCAATTCTAGATTACATGTATCAATCAAGGTTGTGCATATCTCAGCTGCTTTAGAAGGCTTGCAATTTAGTGTCTCCATCTTCTCTCATGATCAATGTACTTTTAAAACTGCACTTGCCTCGATTCTATTGTTTAAGATGATCAACTTTCTGGACTCCAGGGAAGATTTATCTTTTCTTCATTGTGAATTTCCTATTTCCAGTCTATAATATTCTATTCATGGTGACTGGATCTAGTATATCATAGTGATGCCAGGGATGAGAGAATGATTTTCTCTCTTCCTTCAAGTTATTTAGTGAATATGTCTAGCAGGTCTCAGCAAAGAGACCTTTTGTTTACATGACTTTTCCTTATTCTATCTAAAGAGAAAATGGTGAAATTCAATAACTATATTTCTAAGAAACATTTATTTTGTAATAAATAACTTCAATTTATAGCATTCACCTAATCTTTTCCTAAAGTTTAAAGACTACACAGTAATTGTTATACTAAGTGAAGGATCCAACCCCCACCTCCTTTGTGTACACACTTTAAAATGTAAACATCTTTTAGATAGTCATCACTTGATACTCAGCAGTTTTGAATTTCAAGAATCCATCATACTGAAAGGCTGAAACTGTGTTCTTTATGTGTAAGTCTCAGTCAAGTCTTTTAATGTACTAGGCAAGGAGATTTCTTTTTGCAAGTACATATTGAAAATCTTATTCCAAATAAATTGTTTGATTTCAAAAACATTTTAGAGACCTAGACAAGCTGAAACTATGTCTAACTCATGGCTGGCCTTCCCAACTATAACATGAATTGAGTGCATGGAAGTTTTCACAGGAATGGGTAACTAGAATTATCAGTGTTTCTCCACATGTTACCTATTCTAATGAGGAAAGGAAAGGGAGAAAAAGCATGTCAACATGGCATCATTACTTTGAATTAAAACAATACTGCAACATTCTAGCTCACAAGGGGTAATGGGTTTAAACTAAAAGAGGGTAGGTTTACATTAGACATGAGAGAAAATTCTTCCCTGTTAGGGTGGTGAGGCCCTGGCACAGGTTACTGAGAGAGAAACAGTGTCTGCCCCTCGCTGGCAGTGTTCAAGGCCAGGTTGGATGGGGCTTTGGGCAACCTAGTCTAGTGGAGGGTGTCCCTGCCCATGGCAGGGTGTTGGAGCTAGGTGATCTTTAAAACCAAACCATTCTATGATTCTATCTGAGGCCAATTGTCTGAAGATGGAACATATCTAGATACCCCCATTGCTCTTCTACATGTATGTAAAAAATGGACACAAATTTTCATACTTCAAAATCATCATATTAACCCTTTTAAGAACATGAAGTCTTACTTTATTTTATGACATGGTCTGCTATGATTTATACAGTATGAAAAATCCAAGCCAAATACTTAAGGGTTAAGATGGAGTCAACTCCTTTGTGTTATATACAGTTTATTCCCTGTTTATCTCCTTGTCATGACAAGATCCCTTGGACAGTCCTTCACTCTCGGTGGATATCCTGGTCTTCCTGGCTGAAATCTCCAATTGTGACTACATAAAGTGATTTAGATATTAGAAAGACCACAAATGTTCTGAGAATACTTTTGAGGAGAAGTACACTTAACAAGGATTGAACAAGAACACAGAAAGGATGCTAGTTCTTTTCAAGCTTAAAATATATGTAGCCTGAGGATACTTTTACAGACAGTTATCCTAACGATACTTATGGAAACATTATTGTAAGTAAAACTATTTTTCTGTTGAATGTAATGTGAACAGTCAGATTCAAAGCAGTAAACTCAAATACTGGAATTGGAGGAGTTGATGAGAAGATGCATAACTGAGTGGTGCCCATTCTTGGTTGTTTCAGCATTTTCAAAAAGGGGCACAGTTCAGCTATTGAAGATAGTACAGACAAACATGGAACCAAAGTTTTGGGTTTGAAGGAACTTCAAAGACCATCTAGTTCCAAACCCCTGCCATGGGCAGGGGCACCCTCCACTAGACCAGGTTGCCCAAAGCCCCATCCAACCTGGCCTTGAACACTTCCAGGGAGGGGGCAGCCACAGCTTCTCTCGGCAAACTGGGCCAGTGTGTCACTGGTTTCTCAATTTGTTGCCCGAGTGGGAAAGTATGTGTTTAAAATATCCTTGGATCTAAATAAATACTAAACTGAACAATACTATTAATCTCTGTTAGAAAGCCTCATCATGTTTAAAACTGGGCATGTATTAAAGGCACTCTGAGCTGAGGAGTAAGTAAATAATAAATATTAAAAGTGAGGGCAAATTACTGCCTGTTTGAATAATTTTCTTTTCAGGGAAGGCTTGATTAGGAATTTCTGGTTTTTGAAGCTAAACAATTTGGGAATATTTAAAAGAATTAGAAGTATTAAAAGGTTGACAAAACTGTGTCAACTCCCACAGACATCTAGGCACATGTTTAAATTACTGGATATGAATCATCTATTGAACACGCAGAAGTTGAGCTTAAAGCATGTCCTAAAACAATATTAATTTGGGGTATATATGTGCATATGTATATACAAACACAGGCATTTATAACAAAAAGGATTTTTTTTCCAAATTGAAGCCACACAATGACATATTTTCCTCAGTTGAAACGATATCATTGTTGTCTCATAAAAAGACCACATGGAATCTATATTAAAATGAAAAGTTAAACCTCTTATACTCTAAGTAAAATAAAGACAAAAATCTAAATCTTGTGTAATGTATGAAATGTCTATGTATGCTTGATACATAGGACTCCATTAGATACTCTGTCACTGTCCAAATACAATTTTCTTTTTCTTTCTTTTTTTTTAAATGAGTCAGTCAGAAACCTCTGATAGCACCATTTCAAATGCAAATAATTCTGTTCCAACTGCCTCTTTACATTAGCTAAATGAAGTCATCAGTAAACAAAATTGGAAGAAATCTTAACACAACTGCTGTAAACAACTTTAAAAGTTTTATATCCCAAAAGATTAAAACTGTTAGAAGACAGTTCAGATTCACTGGAGATGTTCACCACTGATAGAGTTTATAGTCAAAAATAACCTCTCTCATCTCACCCAAACTGATACTGGTCACAGCAAATTATAATCAAAGATAGATTTCTTGGAGGGTGATAATACCATTAGATTTAAGGAATTAAAAATACATGAAACTTTTGAGTTAATGAACAGGGTCCTTAACTGCTCATTTAATTCAAACAGCTGTTTGTTAATGCCCTAAGCAGTGTCATAAACTGTGAAAATACTGTTGAGTGCAAGACACTAGTTAATGCTATAAAGCAACACATGCTCTAATATTAAAAGGATTTAATGGGATTAATAGAGAATAAAACATTAACTCCCTATTATGATGTTTTTAGGACCCAAGGGCAAATTCTGGCTAAAAAGGACTCCGGTTCTAAAAGCACAAAAAGTAAACTATAGCACTGTACAGCAAATCATGGCAATTTTATGCTCCTGAAAAAAAGTGGAACCCTGATAAGATCACATCTGTTCCAATCACAGACTGGATAAAATCACTGTTTACTAAAGTCCTAAATAACTAAATATGTGGAACCCCAACAAGATCCCATCTGTTAGGACTACAATTTGGATAAGGTCCCATTACAAAAATTTCAATATAATAACATATTCACTACAAAATAATGAAAATTTTTATTTTCTTCAGTTTCATCAATTTTTTCATAGCGATACAGAATGTTGAAAAAATCCACCATAATTAACTGGCTTGATGAACATTAATAATGTGTTAGGATTTGAATTGTCAATTCAAAAAGCAATAAAAAAATCTGCTTTTAGTGTTTAAGCTATATAATCTCACTCATATGTTCTTAATTCTAGTTATTACAAATACATCTACACAATAGTAGATTACAGGTTTGTCAATGTATTTAGTTCATGAGTAAATTACAAAAGCTTCTTATTTGCAAAGGTGCTACTAGGTTTTCTGGTTTTCTTTTGAAAGAATATTCTTCTAGAAAAAAAGCAGAAAGTAGTCTGAATTTGCCTCTAGATATAAGGTATTTGAAAATTGTCAATAGTAGCAGACTTATTTTTAAAAAAAGTTCATATAGACCTAAAATATAAATAAAATCTATTTCAAGTGTGTAACCATTTATAAAAAGTCATGCTGTGGAAAAGATTTAAAGATTTGGTTTTTTCCTAAAGTTTGAAGGGAAAATGTTATTAATTTCTTTATAGAGTAGTAGATAAATGTATACATACTTCTGTCCTTTTAAATTAAAAAAACCCAACCCTTGCAATATCTCCTAAGCAATGTAATCACAATTCTTTGGTTAGTTCCTGCAATCAAGATCAATAATATATTATAACAACACACAATTGTACACAGTAAATATTTTCACCTGGATATCTCATGACTTTTAAAAGATCAAAGGACCAGAGACCTTCTATTTTTAGTAAAAGTGAGGCCTGACTGCCACCAAAAAAGCATTGAAAGCTGTAAAGATTAATAATTTCTGCTCAAGTTCATAATGAATACAATTTTCCAATGCTTACTACGTTAAAAAAAAAGGTTTAAAATCACCCACATATCCAGGAGATAAGAACAATTGGTTTATTGCAAAGTAGTTGTCTTCAGTGAAAGATTTCATGTAGATACTCACATACTAGCCTTTTCCATACAAAACATAACAATTATTTATAGAGTGAGGGAGCAGGAAAGAAGAAATTTCTGGCAGGTATATTGGACAAATGTGCGTTCTTCCCTATAGACTTCCCTTTCCATTTAAAATACGATAGTCCAAAGCTCACTCCTGGTTTTTGTTCCACCTTTCTCATTGTGCAACATATTCACAAGACATCTCCATTAAATGATTTTACCACCTGACTTTTGCTTGTATTTACCTGGTCCTTAGAATTTGCTGCCCACATAATGCTCACATGGCTGCATTTGATCAATCTGATCCTTATGATCCTGCTTTCAATTGAGTGGTCATCACTTCCAAGCTAGCATTTGCTGAGTGTTACCACATGGTAGCATTTGACAATCGTTACTACATTGTCTGAAGTTTTGCAGTGCAGAAACACAGGCTTTTACTAAATGCACAGGAACTGTGTAGAACCCACTAGAAAACACCTTCCTGCTGAAGGTGACTACTGTATTACTGCATCACCAGTTTTAAGATTTCATAACACACTTTGGCTTGCAAACACTTTCTACTTCTTAGTGAGAAGATGATTTAGTAATTTTTGTCCAAATAGAAGACATTTCATACCATAAAACTTTCAAAAATATTGCTTTCATCATACCTATTTAGCAGGGCTCATTACTTATTAGTAACTTCATACTGGGTTGGTTGGGATGGAGTTAAATTTCTTCATAACTGCTCTTCTGGTGCTGTCATTTAGATTTGTGACCAAAACAGTGACTAAACACACTAATGTTTTAGTGGTTGCTGAGCAGTACTTGCACAGCATCAAAGTCTTCTCTGCTCCCCACTCTGCCTCCCGTGCAGTAAATAGATTTGGGGTGGGCAAGAAGCTGGGAGATGACACAATCAGGCAGATGACTTGAACTAACCAAAGAGATATTCCATGCCATATGATGTCACAATCAGCAATTAGATGGAGAGGAAAGAGAATTGGTAGGTAGGTAGCTTGGAACTGGCTGGGCACTGGTCTGCTCAGGGGAAGTGATTAGCGATTGCCTTGCTTGCTTCCATTTTCCTTGAAACGTCAGTAAAATGGAGGTTTTGTTGTTCTGTTTCCATTCTGTTGATGGAAGGAAGAAGTTGCAGCAATGGCACAGAAGCAAGGTGTTGGCAGGAAGATTTTGCATATTTTATTTTCTACCAAAAAAATTTGCACAGTCCAAAAAGTATTGCATGGACACAGATGTAGAACTCACATTTGTGCTGTAGCAATCAAGTGATGAAGCTGATGCTTGTTAGAACACCTACAGCTGGCCCAGGCAGCTGTATATAGAGTTATATAAGTGCTATATAAGTATATCAGATATTACATGTTATCTAACTAGGCCTAGTCCCGAGGGGTTTAAAACACACATGATAAAGTTTTCAACTAAAAGAATGATCTGGTTCTTGTATCAAGAGAAAAAAGGTAAAGAAGGATTGTCTAATGGAGTAGAAGGTACTTTGGATAAAAGTTATGGAAATTTCAGTGGATCTTATACTTTGTTAAATTAAAGAGGTGAACCAGGTGCTGGATACATACATTACCAGTGATTTCCAACTGCCACTTCAAAGACACAAAGACCATCAGAGGGCTGGAGCACCTCTGCTGTGAAGACAAGCTGAGGGCATTGTGATTATTCAGCCTGCAGAAGAGAAGGTTCTAGGAAGATGTTATTGCAGCCCTCCAGTACCTAAAGAGACTTTACAAGAAATCTGAAGAGGTACTATTCACAGTGGCATGTAGTAATAGGACAAGTGGGTTTAAACTAAAAGAGGGTAGATTTAGATTAGCTAAATTGGTTGGATAGGGCTTTGGGCAACCCAGTCTAGTAGAGGGTGTCCCTGACTATGGCAGGGAAGTTGGAATGAGATGACTTTTGAGGTCCCTTCCAACCCAAACCATTCTATGATAACTTGAGACTTTTTTGAAACGGAACTACTAACAGAATTTATTCAAATCTTAGAACATTCGAACTTCTCAATTGAAAGGGAAAATGAAGAAGGGAGGGAAAAGGAACCTCCTTTATATCCCAACCCTATTACCTTCCCTTACCATTTACTTATTACAGCAAGACCAGGTAATCTCAATGTGACAGTTCAAAAATATGGAAATTAATAACAAACAGATGTATTTAGCTATATATGGCATTTACACTGGAACAGAATCTTTACAGAAGTAAAAAAAAGAATCTTCACTGAATTCTAAATAATGAATCAAATCAGCAATAATTCTTATATGGTTTCTGTTGAAAATGTATGTGCTCTGACTGCATTTATGCACACTGAAAAAATCTCAGGAGCTTCTTCAAGCCTGTTAATGGTTCCCTTCATCCATTAGTAGACACCGTCACTCACTGAATATGGATTGTATCCCAAGAACCTATTTTAATAAAACTACTTATCATTATGTGAATCCTTTCTGAAACAATTTTACTAATAAAACTAATATTTTTTCAGTTGTCACTGCTGCCAAAAAAGGAAAAAAGAAAAATTATAAAGGAAATGCTTAAGTAGACAATGCAGAAACATTTCCTCATGATCAAAAGGCAATATTCACAGATTTTTGTAAGCACTGAATTCAAGTTAAACATGACAGTTCCACAGCATTAGCTAATCAATGTCATTTAAATGTTGCATTTTCATATGCAGAAATACTAAAAAAACTTTGTAATATTAACTCATCTGTAGGCATTGTTGCCTACAACACTTTCACAAAACAGAGTTCAGAAGTTCAAGTGATAACAAAAAGGCCAAGATTAAAGGATTACTGAAGCAAGGCTTTAATCAACATCTGTAAGAAAAACTTCTTCCATTACAGAGCCTAAGTTTTCCTCTTGAAAGACTTATGACTGACCAGAAACTATCACTGAATGTCTCGCTAACACTATGTTTTGTAGCAACGCTACATACAATAAATCAGGTCTGTTACAGTTGAAGGTTTGGGGTTTGGATGGAGAACTTGATGGTAACCTTGAACCTGGAGCTTCTGGAGCAGATGATAGGAGAAATGACAAGACTAAAATCTCAGAATCATTAAACCAATTTGAAACATGCAGAGTCCTATTAAATAAGTGTTTTGATCATCATCTGCAGAGGATGTAACAGTGAGAAAGAGACACACAGTCACACTATTTTGGTAGAGACTAGTGAGTTGTCTGGGAACCAGATCCTTAGCAGGCAATAGAGGAAATTTCCCTTTCTGACAATATCAGAGTTATTGTTTATTTTAAGAAATCTATATAAAAATGTCCTTTCTAATCAGTCCACTCAAGCAATTTACATTTTCCTCATATTGTCCAACAAAAGATGTTAATTACAATGAAGCAAATACAGGAGAAGTTATGCAATAAGGACCACTCTCAGAAACAAACCCCTTTTTCTAACACTGCCTCAAAATTATTTCAATAGTATCTGTTACATACTAGGATTTTTTTTCATACTCTTTTTTTGGCTAAGATTCCTAGATGTGCATTATAATCTTATTTCTTTGTCTAGCACAGTTTAAAAGTTATTAATAGCCCTGTTTACACAGACAGAAGCCATGTTCCCACTGTCTGCTATTTGCCCAAGGAACATTGTTTTCTTCTGCAAACAAAGACTCTTTTAAGTCGTCTTTGCATTTAGCACTTGACTGTGCTGGTGCTTTCCTCCTGAAAACCATGCAACTTATCTGCAAGAATTCCACAATGCATGTTGCATCATAAGGAGTATAAAAGTACATTAATCAGCCCTGCACATGGCTCAATTTTCTCACAGAAATCAAGTATGTGGGGTTTGTTAGACCACTACATAACCTCAATTATTACTAGACAAACATAAAGGATAAAATCACCTTGTCCCAGGAAAGCACAGAGTGGAGTAACTGGTAATAGAAGTGGAAACAAAGATACAATAAATAACATTATTAGTATCTACCTGGAACTTTCACAGAATTGTAGGGAATCACAGAATTGTAGGGACTGGAAGGGACCTCAAGAGATCATTAAGTCCAACCCCCAAAACTTTCATTCTGCTCTTAACTTCCACCTCAGGACACAAGGGTGGTAGATCACTGGAACAGGTTGCCAAGAGAGGGCAACCATCCCTGGAGATATTCAGGGTCAGGGGCTTGATGGGGATCTGAGAAACCTGATCTAGTGAAGATGTCCCAGTTTACTGCAGGGGTTGGACTAGATGACCTTTAAAGGTCCCTTCCAGCCTCAAACATTCTATGATTCCATGACATTCCATAAGAATATAATTATTTTTTGAGGCTTGTGGATAAGCTCAAACAAGCACTTGTGCTATCAGAGTAATATTCTAGCAAATCAACCTATTTGTTTAAGTTTCTTTATTCACACCTCTCTCTTTTTTTTTTTTAATCTAAATGCAGTCACTGAACACAAATGAACCCTAAAAAGTAGATTGGGTACCCAATGTTCCATCTTCCCTCTAGCACATTTGGAGATAGTATCATGTATGTGCTGAATTTTATTTCCTTTGATTCTTTTCTGTACAAAGAGTTCTTTTGCACTAGTAAAACCAAAAAATTATGTTTAAAGTTTTTTGGTTGGTTGGTTGCTCACTTTTGGTTTGTTCCAGTTAGGCAGCCCAATTTTGACTCATATTTAGCATCTAATACAAGTGCATCAGGAGAGGGGTTTTCAGTATTTGTTGTTTCCTAATCCATTCTTTGTAAATCAAAACCTCCTTTCCTTTATTACAAGACTTCAAAAATCATATAGCTTGAGAAACAACTGGTATAAAAATACCATATTAACACAAAAGTAATTTTCCTGTTCCTACTAGTTCACTACACTCTATCAAGATATCTAAAATGACAGAAAATAGATATGGCATTTGAACTGCTCAATTTATATGACACCTCCTTAACACTCTGGTAATTTTAATAACAGTACGTACACCCAAATTACTTGCAACAGGCCAGGGAAAACCAGTATCAGATGAAGAAGAAATTTGTTCTGACTTTTGGTTCTGTGTTCCTCTTTATGCTGCTTAAATCTTGTAGAAGAGGGAATTCATACGTATCCTGAGAAAACTAAGAGAAAAAGTGGGGAGAGCAGTCACCGTAGGTTGAGATTTTGGCCATGGACTGCACAACCATACATATGTAGATGCTACTTGAACTACTTGAGCAAACAATGTCTGTTCATTCTATTTATTCAAGTAGCTTCCATAAAAGACTGCCTTGTGTTTTAGGATTCTCTGGGAATTTTCCACATGAGGGCATAGCTACAATTTATTGACTTTTTAGGATGGTCAAAAGAGCATTTAGTATTTGCAAGAACATTCAAAATGGTTAACATTATAACTCAGAAGTTTAGGTCCTTTAAAATGCTTTTAGAATCCATAAAAAGAATAGACTCCTTCAAAAGACAGATAAGAGCAGCAGTAAAAATATTTGCTTTGAAGCAATCTTGAGAATCTTGATAAAATGTGATTGACTAATCCTTTCTGCCCCATGCTAGGCACTGAAAATATCCCCCCACATGCCCAACCCCCATTTAATTTTGCGTACACATTGTTCAGAATTTGTAAACAGGGTACCTTCTATGGCTCTGTGCTAGTCCATCAAATAGCTGCAGTCTAACTGTAAGAAGGCAAAAGGACAAACTTTTTATTACATTTCCTGTATTTTTCACAAGTTTTCTTCTTCAGCTGCACTACCTTCATCTACTTTTGTCTTTCCAACACAGTCTCCAATTCTTACCATTAAGTAAAAAAATGGATGATAAAGATAGAACCAAATCAGTGAATGTATGGTTTAAATGTGACAATACATTTATATGAAAGTTCAAATTCCCCATAGGCTAACAGACATCGGATAATTAATTTTTATGTTGATGAAGTTAGAACAAGTAACAAGTCATCATAGCATTCTTGAGAACAAAAGTAACACAGCCTTTTACACAACAAAGAATCAAAGAGGACCCTTAAGTCAACATGGATTTTTCTTAACTGAAGTAGTATCATGACCTCTAGCCATCTTGAGCTACCCAATTAAAGTTGAAAGTGAGATTCTTGAATGGATCTATCCTATAGCGATGCACAGGCTAAAGAAACAAATACAAGTTTTGAAGTTACTAAAAGTGTAGTTATTAACCTTGGTTAATATCTATGAATGGAGTTATGGCTATCCACAAAAATAGTGGTATCAATAATTTAGACCGTTGAAATCTCATCTATCATATCATGAGAGATATAGGTGCTGTTTTAATCCCCCTGATCAAGTATCCTTTTAATATTAAAAAAAAAATCAAAGTAAATGTCTAATATGTTAAAATTACAATCCAGAACTTGTTAGAAATTATTCTTTCATGACTGTGTGTAATGTCTAATTTTTAAGTTTAATTTTTAGTTCACAGTACGCAAGATGTAGGTACAAAGAAAGGTGAAGAAGAAGATGGATAATAATGGTCATTAATTTTGTCACTAAACAATGAGGCATAGCCTCCCAGTTTTTATCGCTGCTGACAAGATAGAATATTAGTATTAAACCTTGCCTTCATATGTATGCTGTTTCCACATTCATTTGTATCAAAAATAATATCAAAATTGGTTACAACAAAGGGAACGAGAAAGACCAATAAAATTCTTCAGATAGTTTGCACGTCATACTTAGAATTGTAGGTACAATATAAACGTTTATATTTAATACAAATATTTCTTACTCCTGACAGATCCATAGGATCCTCACTGAAAAAACAAAAATGATCCGTGATGGATAAAAGAACAATCTTTATTTTTAAAGAAAAATCTTTTCAAAAGAATAATAAATCTTAAAAAACACCAGGAGAGGAAGGATTAGATAAGAAAGCATAATAAAAAATTAAAGTGACTTTAAAATTCATGTTGTTAAGTGTCATGTCAGAATTAACAATCAGACTTTCCATACTTTAGTTTACTAATCATCTCCAGTACCTCTCTCTGAGAGACATCTCTCAGTGAAACAGAATTAGAATAATTTCTATCTTAGGAACCTGCTTATCATCTTGGGTACTTTTAGGGAAGGCACACTGAGCAAAGCAACGTTTCTGTTCTCAGCAGAGAAGTAAATATTTATTTGCAGGTGCATACATCCTCTATTCTAAAATGTGACCAGGGTTGAATTTAGCAAAAAGGAGTGGGAAAATGGAATAAGTTTTTCAACTTCATACCAGCAATCTAATGGAGATAGTTAAAAACAACTGAAGAAACTTACTACTGTGAGAAATTAACACTTGGCTACTATGGCGTGCAAATATTTATCACAACAGCACATACTACCACACTGGCCACTTCCTGACTGACAAAGCAAGTTTTCAAATAATGTATTTTTCAAATTCTCCTATTCTTCAGAACTTCAATCCATCTAAATCAGTCTTCAGTTAATTCTGTCCTATCACACCCTCATAAATTTACTATCAGAGCAAAATAAAAATTTCTGATAAAAAAAAAGCATTTTTGTAAAAGTAAAATGAAGAGTAGATTGAAAACAAAGCAATACAAGCTCCTTTCCTGTCTATTAGAAGAAAGAGCTGGTGATGCTGGCTTCTGAGTTTCCTACTATTGAATGCAGAGATGTGACATGACAGCTACCAGGAAATGAGTGTTTGGCATTTTGGATGAGCTATTTGGCTTGATCTCATGCAAGATAGAGAGAAACTCTGTTTTGGAGCAAAGTATCTCTGCCTGTTTAGATACAGAAATATCCTATTTGTTAGACATTACAAGCAACTTCAACAGCTGATTTTAAGGATGGATATTTTAGAATCTGCAGAGCCAGAAGCAAATACTCCAAGCCACTGCCAAGACAAGAGCACAGGTTCCAATGCTATAAAACCTTTGTTTCCCAGTGTAACAGCAAGGAGATACGGACATTAAAGTTCTCTCCCATAGCACTGTTTTGAGAATAATCCAAACTAATTACAACAAAAAACATAAGCTTTATAGATTAAAAATAACAACTTATGTATTTTTAGGTAGCATAGTGAGGTTAAAGAAAAAAAACCAGAGTCTTTTGGAAGGCACATCTGATAAATATAAATGGTGTTTCAAGGCCCTATCCCCTCCAAGGATCCTGAAAGTTAAATAGTTCTTTTTCTCCCCAATGAAAGACTTAACTAAAATAAGCAGTATGAACACATCTCCAACTGTGAACTAATTAAAGACAATTCCCTTTCATGGTTTTCCCACTAAATGTCATTTGTGATTTTATTTGCTTTCCCAAGTTTGTTTTACTTTACATATCTGTCCTCTATAAAGTTAATGCAAAATACTAATTATTTTAAATACTGGACAACGTAAAAAAAACCCTCAGGAATTTAACTTCAGCATTTATTAAAAGTCTGAAAAAATGCTACTACACATACTAGTAATTTTTTTTTAACTTTGCCAAGCAATAACAAAAAATAAACAGTATAACAAAAATACAAATCAGGAACCCATTATTTTAGTTTTATTTATTTGGAGCTATACAGAGCATAATATCAAGTGCTATATAATATATAATGCCCAAGTCAGTCTTTTATATATCCTTGCTACTTTAATTTAAGCAAAGTTTTCAGCACCTCCAGATAAATCCAGCTATATGACAATGTAAGTAACAAAAATTAACTTGTCTAGTTAACATCCTTGGGGTTTTATGACTGTACCAAATGCACATTGCCCTGTGGCACAGGAAAAGAGAAGGTTGGGGTTTTTTTAAAGTTAAAAATTGACATTCATGAATATGTAGAAGAAAACAAGGTCTGGGGAGAAGCAATTTGGATTTGAATTCAGTGTTGACCTGTTTTGAGCAGTTGGTTGGACTGCAGAGCTCCCAAGGTCTTTTCAAACCTGAATGAGTCCTATAAGTCCCCGTCTAGTGGGAGGTGTCCTTGCTCATAGCAGGGACAGGGGTTGGAACAAGATGATCTCTAAAGTTCCTTCTAACCCAAACCGTTCTGTGATTTTATGATTGTAAGCCTGGGGTCACATCCTTCTCCCTGACTGCAAAAACTTTTTAATACCACTCTGGTAACACGGCACCTTCCTACTAACACTGGCTTCATATGCTCCTTAACTGTGGGGATGTAGGCAACATGAAGTGATCTGACAGCCTGCCTACTCCCTGCAACTTCTAGCTGGTGAACATGCAATGATATAGCAAGCATTCTGAATTTCATTCATGAATTAATCTATTTATGCACGTAGAAGGGTGGGAATGCAGGATCCTTCCCCATAAACCGACTCACTTCCTCTCTTAAGTTGGCTACCACTGCATCACTATAATAAAGAAATGCCACAGATCAAAATTAAGCAAGGAAGTTATATTTTGGCTTTCTAATATTAAACAGATAGTTCTCATTCATGCTTAAGCCCTCTGGGGAAATGTCACTGAAGTCAAAAGGGCAGCTTTGCTATCCCCTTCTCAAATCAACAATTAGAATATTTAAAACAGCCTAATGCACCTACCCATAAAACAAATCTACATTCTGCTGCAAAACTTGACAGCCAATTGGCACAGCAAATTGACACTACTGTAATTTTAGTTTAAAAGTTAATATTCTGTCTTATCTGCATACCACTACTGACTGACATCAATCACAAAAAACACATCAGATTTCTGCTCTCAACATCTTTGTTACATCTGTGGTAGCTCAGAGTGGTCATGCATACATATGTAAAGCAGAAGTTATTAATAATTATCCCCATCGCAGCTGAAGATATCTTCTACTGCTAGGGAGATTCATGAATGCTGAGAAATTTCTACAACTGAAGAAAATCTGCCATTAGGGACAGCTGACAATCTTTTCAGTTGCTACTGATAGTGCTTAAGTAAGTGTTATCTTCAGGTCTTTACTCAATACAATTACACCAATAGTTTTAAATTAGCAGAAGTTCTTATTAACCATACTGATTTTCATGCACTAGATCAGAACAGGGAACTGAAACAGAAAAATAAAATACAGCTTCAGAGAAACTCAACTTCTATTCAAAACATAGGCTTACATATTGCCAGTGCCTCAGCTCCAAGGATTAGGTTTATGAGCTGACAACTTGACAGTATTTCTTTGTTATGAATAGCTGAGGACATCCAATTGTCATACAATAATTTTCAGTAATTAGTATACATATTAGAAGTAACTCATCTTTTCACAAGAACAACGTTCTTTTGGATAAACAATAGCTTCTGCAACACTAAATTATAGAGGCCATGCTAGTAATTTATGGTGGGTTACAATTATACATGTTGTGGGCCACAAGCACTCTGTGGGCTGTGTAATGAAGGCCAATAGTTTAAAAACTGATTAGAATTACAAATAATCTGCCAGGTGTTTTCATTGCTGTTATGGAAGCCAACATTAAGCAATATTAGGGAAAAATCTATGGTCAATAAAACTTCAGAAATATGTTTTGCAAAAAATATTGCTATTTTTAGATCACTGATTCAGAATAAAGGTAGCATAGTAGTGGCACTGCCACTGAAGTTAACAAAAAGTCTCATTACTCAAAACACATTGTATCAGTCTTTTAAATTTGATAACCAATCTGGTTAGACAATCTTCAAGAGATTTCTGGGCACAAAATCAACTGAGAATAATTATTGAAGAATGGTATAATAGATAGTTGGAGTTTACAGAATAACAGAATCACATAATGTTAGGAGTTGGAAGGGATCCCGAAAGATCATTTAGTCCAACCCCCTGACAGAGCAGAATCACCTAGACTAAATCACACAGGAACGCATCCAGGAGGGGGTTGAATGTCTCCAGAGAAGCAGACTCCACAACCTCTCTGGGCAGCCTGTCCCAGGGCTCCGTCACCCTCACAGTGACAATGTCTCTCCTTACATTCACATGGAACTGCCTATGCTCCAGTTCGCATCCGTTGCCTTGTCCTATCTCTGGCCATCACTGAGAAGAGCCTGGCTCCATCCTCCTGACTCTCACCTTTTACATATTTATAAACATTACTAAGGTCATCCCTCAGTCCCCTCCAGTATAAAGAGACCCAGCTCCCTCAGCCTCTCCTCGTTAGGACGGTGTTCCACTCCCTTAATCGCCTTGATGGCCCTGCGCTGGACTCTTTCAAGGAGTTCTGTGTCCTGCTTGAACTGAGGGCCCAGAACTGGGGACAATATTCCAGGTGCAGTCTCACCAGGACAGAGTAGATAAGGACCTCTCTTGACCTACTAACCACACCCCTTCTAATACACCCAAGGATTTATCTGTACTTACATCAAAGGAGTAAGTTACAACTTTCAATCTCACACCGTTACATGAAAATTTGAAATATTCCTTTTAAATAAATTAAGAAATAAACCAAAGAAGCTGCCAATTCCTTTCTTGTTCTTCTCAATAGGATGTTGACGCAGAATTTTAGACCTAAGCAAAAATAACTATATTAATACATTATACTATATTAATAATTGTGGGGGGACCTCATTGCAGCCTTCCAATACCTGACGGGAACATACAAACAGGAGGAGAATCAACTTTTTAGATGAGTAGACAATGACAGGACAAGGGGGAATGGATTAAAACTAAAGGAGGGAAGGTTTAGATTAGATATTAGGGGGAAGTTTTTTACAGAGAGAGTGGTGAGGTGCTGGAACAGGCTGCCCAGAGAAGTAGTGGATGCCCCATCCCTGGAAGTGTTCAAGGCCAGGTTGGATGGGGCCCATGGCAACCTTGTGTAGATCCAGGCCTGAGGTTGGTGGCCCTGCCTGTGGCAGGGGGGTTGGAGCTCTATGATCCTTAGTGTCCCTTCCAACCCATGCCATTCTATGATTCTATGATTCTATGAATACAGGTCATGGATATCTGTGATTATAGCCAATTGACAACATTATAATTAACAAAAACCTCACCACAAGATCTCTGGTGTCCAGCCATAAAAAAATGGAGGTATTATTTATATAGCATATAGTAAACTTATTTGAGTTCAATAGGCAAGAAATAATAATATTTTTGTATTGGATAATATTCATATTTTCATTTGGGAATGGACGTGCTGATGTAAGCGATATGATTTGTTATTTTACAACAGCTTTAAGCAGCCCAATATTAGAAGAGGTTTTAGAGAAAACAGATCAAAATACGGGACATGAAAATACACTCAGTCAGAATGAGAAAAAAAATCAGAGCATTGTGGATTAAAATGATTAGCAATAAATCTTTTATGATGTCAAAACTAAGGATCTTTCTGTGACTGTACATATCATATAGGTAGAAGGTTCTGAAGTCTAATTGTCCTGGCAAGTCCACTGCCTATATACACACAGATTTTATGGATATACGAAAGATAACATCTGTTGTATGATTAAATTACTTATGGATTTTAAATATATTTAAATATTCAGACCAAGTGGTCTGATACTTAACACATATATGATTAAATCTCTAAGGGAAGTTAATTTCTGTACTCAAGTAGCAAATGTAACTCTTTTCAGGAGCGTTATATAAGGAAAATTAAAAAAAAAACCCAAAAATAAAACACAGAAAACAAATTATATAAAGAACTGGATTTGAAGTATCCAGAATGTCAAAACTATTCATCAGTTCAAGATAAAACCATTTTTCTATTCAGTACAGATGCAGCTTCTTAAATTTCCCTTTTCTTCAAGTCTACGGATTTCCTGTGAACGTATACTAAATGCTGTACATTCCAATGGTTATGTTATAGATCAAATAAGAGTGCATTCAAGTTTACGTTTAACATGAGCAGAAAATAGGCTTGCATGCTAAATTTGACTTTGACTTGACCTGTGTTTGCTTTTTTTTCAAATTACAAATAGCAAGCAATTACAAGTTGTGTACTAAAACATCCTCACTGAATGGACACTAATTTTAAATGTTGTGTTTTCTGCACCTACTTCACTTTCTACTTACAAATCACTTAAAATTAATGTAAGCTGAATGACAGAGTTTTTAGTTACCTGAAACTATTCTGTGATATTTAGATTTCCTATATCAATTAAATTAACACTAAAATTTTTTTATCCAAGTTGGTGAGCTAAATTTCATCCTCTATTGAAAATGTAGGTTTCTGAAACAATTGGCACTCTCCAAGTTCATAATTCAGATGGATTGAATCTTGTTACAGACCTACCATCCAAATCATGACTAAATTTGTACTGAATTTAGGATTCCCTGAAATTTTAAAATACTGTCTTAAAAAAGCCCCAAAAATACAAGATCTCCCCTTGTGACAGATTTTGTAATCCAGCACATTTTTAAACATAGGTAATGTCTTGTCCAGTGCAGAAGATTATAACTATGCAACAGTGGTTTTCTAAACCTTATTGCACCAAAACAATTGCATTTGTGGAAACTGAAGTGTGAAAAGCTCTGAGGAATGATAAGAAGGGAACTGAGTATCAGTACATGTTTCTGCATAAGGGTAACTATAAATGGTGATCTTTGCAAGAGAGTTAAACCCTTCCGCTTCATTTCAGGAACTCCTTGTCCTTGTCACTATCTTTGTAGGATAAAGTAAAGTTAGGTCTAAATAAACATATGTGAAATATTAAAGAAACAGGGGGGAAAATGATTTTAAAAGACAAGTTTCTGCTAAAGATAATGAGGCTGCACAGATTTTAGAGACGGGAGATAGAGACTCCAGATTTTACAACAGCTAAAATATGCTTTGAAAAAAAGAAGGTAGACAAAACCATGAAGTAGGTATCATGCTCCCTGCCATACATGCTGTAGATGACTTTCCTTACCTATGTGAAGCTTATGGTAGATCAAATTAAGAAATCAACATTAGATAATGAATGCTTATCAAGAAACAAGTCTTTATTACATATCAGTTAAACTTGGATTTTTAACTAGTATGGATATTTACAATGCATCTAGATTTCTGTTATTTTTTCAGGGAAGTCAGTAGGAATTTTCAGGTTTTAGTGGAAAAAGAATACGATTTCTTGTTAATCTTCTGGCTTCATAATCTTCTGGTCTACCGTAACAGAATCCATTTCTATCAGATCTGCTATATCATGCTATATGAACGGCCCACTTTGGCTTCGAACAGCCCACTTCAGCTTCCACTGACATCCGTAGCAAAACCTACATCAACCTGAGGAAGAGCCTATTTATGTTTTTATGACAATTTCATTCTAAAAGAGAGAACAGCAGTGCAGATCTTTGTTCAAAAAGCCCCTGACACATGCTGTATTTGCTCATGTAAGTCCTTTTACAAAACCAGGTCCTTAGCTTGTGAACAGATTGGGTTAGAACCACTGAAAAACCTGTAATTTGTACTTTTGGAGCAAAAGTACTTTTGAGACACTCATTTGCAGATTCTTATATCATTTTAGGCAAGAAAGGATGATTTATTTTTTCTTTAAAATACCTTCTGCTCTTTGTGCGTCTCCTGTCTATATGAAGTCTACTATCACATTAAGATTCCTGCACAAACCCCAAACTTCCAAAATGGCAAACTCTTTTTAATTCTTATTTGACTGCTCTGTACCACTGCCTACTGAAAAATGATGTGCTTATTAAAATACCATTTACCAGCACTGGAACATCCCTGTGCTCACTGACATCCAAAATGGTTTGCTTTCATCTCTGACATGATCAAACAGTAATAATAGCTTCTGACTGCCATTGCTCCCAAAAAAACTAAGGAACACACCTTAGCGAAGAGGGGTGGCATATTCTAGCTAAAAAGCCAAAGGCAAATTTAAAGCCTTTAAAGAAGATTTAAATAATTATTTCTGTTTCTATTAACAAAGCACAGGTCTGCCCAGCTGTTAACATCCACGTAAAATGTGTATTCAAATCACACCTGTTCAGTTTCTCAAAAGTGCTATTTCAGCTAATTTAACCATTCATTCCTCTTAGGGACACATTTTGCTGGGAAATTTAAGCTACTGAAATCAACCTGAGTAAATCATGCAGCTAACTGATTTTTGATAATAGAAAATTTTGGCTGACTGAAAATGCTTAAAGACTGTGGAAGTACAGAATAGTGGTGGATGACTAGACAGTTTTGTATTCTATATGTCACATACACAAGTCTCAACTAACAAACTTGTTATGATCTAACTACCTGCACTGGAAATGTGGTGCTAGAAAATATGACGGATTAATAATTCATCTACACAGATTATTACCTTCCATGAGTGAATATAAACAGAATACAGTGGAGGCATTTTTCCCTCCTTCTTTAGCAGGATCATCAAGTAATTAAAATGTAGAATTGTGTTCTTTTCCTTCTGCCAGTTTAATTTGTTTTGTACCAAAATAAAATATACAGGTGTGTGCACTTTATTGAGTTGATATAACCTCTTGTATTCCTATGGTGTCTATTTGCATTGAGGAAAGAGGTATAACCTAAGTTACTGTCCAGGACTAAATCAGGCAACCTCTTAGGAACTACGATCCTGAAAATCCTATTATTACTAACTACAATAATCAACACTCACATTCTTATTTCATGTTCAATGGCTACTCTGTAAATTATCAAAACCTCTGCTTCCTTCCTGAAGATGAAGGAGACAATTTTCCTGGAGTAGCTCACACCTCAACTCCCAACATTCTAAATATCTCCTATGTATTTTAGAAATAGGACTCTTATGGAAAGCTAGCAGGATGCCATTCTGGAGCTGGAGTCAAAGAACAGGTTCTGAGTCAGCTTCTCTCTTTTCTAGTAGATGCAATGTTTAGTTCTACATTGAACTCACTATTGACTAACTACAGGAAATGGGAGAGAATGGTTTCTATATTTTCAACTCAATAAAGAGGATTTCAGAATTTATATTCTATTAGACATGCTAAATTTGGGATTTATGTGCTAAAAATAACAGGTCTTAAACTAGTGATACCACTTTATTAATATAGAATCAGAACATCTTTCCTCCTTCAGACTGCATGATTAACTAAAATTCATCACTTGTGACCTTAGGCATGCACTGACCACAACAAAACACTGCTGTTGCCTAGCTACAAATTTCTACTTTTAGATTCAGTGTATCTTCTGAATGGTGACCTAGTGAAGGACACGTTTGCTCAAAAAAAGGGTTTTTTTTCAAACTTACACTGATGAGTCTAACAAGAGACACTACACTCTATGAGACTTATAACAAATATAAGTACAGATCCACCTGAAATTTTTTAACGGAACACACTAATTTTTTCTCAAAGCTGAGAATATCTTACATTTCAGTGATTTCAATTATTAAATTTTAAAGGAAAGACTTTAACCACAGTTCTTTTTCTACTGATGCTTATTTCGTCATTAGCTTCTCTTTTGAGAGATAATTCAATACAATTATTAAAAGACTCCCTCTACCCCAAATTGATATTTAGTACATGTGATTTCACTGTCACAAATCCCAGTAACACAGTTTTTGGGTTGTTGGTCTGCTTACTGAGTTTTCTTGGCCTCAGGCAACTGTCTATACTACCCTGTTACCATCATCAAAATAATCTACAAAATCACTGTGGCCCATTTTTTCATCAATGCATTGCCAGTTGAGCCATTTTGACTTCGAATCCCTCCTTCTCTAATCAGATAGTTTAAAATGATTGCAACTAAAATTGCTCTATCATACGATGACAGGTTCAGCTCTGAACCTTCCATTTTTCTTGTCAGGTTTGTGTGAATTTAGAGCCACAGCATGTAAAATAGAAGTATTAAAAAAAACCCGAGTACTATTTTTGGCCTTTAATATGTGAACCATATCTATAAAAATGATGTTACCTTTGCATAGTTCTCCTGCCTTTAACTATGGGGTCAGAATATAAAGCATATTGGAAAGAATTTTTTATCAGTTCTAGTTATTGTACTCTGCATCTCACCAGACCTAAAATATTGCATTCTGGAAACAGCACATTCTCCTTCAAATCAATTTGACAATCTTTTAGACAGGATATTTAAATTACAATTTTCTAAGCAATCATAAACCTCTCAAATTAAAATCTCATAAAAAGGCACATGTTTTCACATCTTCAAAGAATACTTCCTCAATTGGTAAAAGACAGGAGGTTGTGCTTTTCTATTGATGATAATGACTTTCTAAGAAAATTTTCTTTTCCTTAAAGACAAGTGGTCTAACCATGTTCAATAAATCATTATTGAGTAACACAATTGCAGCTAATAATTATCATGCATCCTATCTTTAAGTTGGAGAAAGTGCATAGAAAGAAATAGCTTCAGACAAACCACTGATACCAATGTGTCTGAAGTTTTCCTAGATCCCTGCTAATCAAGATCATGGATTAGGATTAAGATAGATGCTTTTGCTGACAGGTAATAATTTTATGATCATAATGACAGAAGGACTATTTAAATTTATAATCCCATAAAATACTGAAAAAGTAGGTTGAATAGGTACCAGTCATAGAATCATAGAATGGCAAGGGTTGGAAGGGAACCCAAGGATCATAAAGCTCCAACCCCCCTACCACAGGCAGGGACACCAATCTCAGGCCTGGATCTACACAAGGTTGCCCAGGGCCCCATCCAACCTGGCCTTGAACACTTCCAGGGATGGAGCATCCACCACCTCTCCGGGCAGTCTGTTCCAGCACCTCACCACTCTTTCTGTAAAAAACTTCCCCCTAATATTCAATCTAAACCCTCCCTCCTTCAGTTTAAAACCATTCCCCCTTGTCCTGCCATTATCTGCCCTTTTAAAAAGTTGGTTCCACTCCTTTTTGTATGTTCCCTTCAGGTACTGGAATGCTGCAATGAGGTCCCCCCGCAGCCTTCTCTTCTCCAGGCTGAACAAGCCCAGCTCTCTCAGCCTCTCTATGTAGGGGACATGCTCCAGCCCTCCAGTCATCTTTGTGGCCCTCCTCTGAACCCTCTCCAACAGTTCTACATCTTTCTTGTATTGGGGACCCCAGATCTGGACACAGTACTCCAACTGGGGCCTCATGAGGGCAGAGTAGAGTGGGACAATCCCCTCCCTGTCCCTGCTGGCCACCCCTCTTCTGATGGAGCCCAGGATACCATTGGCCTTCTGAGCTGCAAGAGCACACTGCTGGCTCATGTTAAGTTTCTCATCCACTATGACACCCAAGTCCTTCTCAGCAGGGCTACTCAGTCATTTGTGGAGTCTGTTTATTGTTGGTTTGGGTTTTTTTTCTTCAGTATATAAGTGCAGTTACTAAAATTAAATTAAATAAGGAAATAGTTGAGGTTTATGAGGTCTTTGAAAAGTTCTGCAGGAACTTACTGTGGTATAGACACCACACACTTCATATGCTAATGAGTCACTGAATTATGATCCTAGATGAAAAATATTTTTTTCTATTCATGAACTTTGACACAAAGGAAAAAACCTAGAAGCCTCATTTCTGGCTGAAAGACCTAAAAAGCATATGGTTCTTAATATAGGGGTGGTGTGCAGCTTTGAAGTTTGGCAATATGTATTGCCAAATGGTCTAGACGTCTCCAGTGAAATCCCAGTGAAGTCCTGGTGACTGAATTGATTCAATGATCCAGGTTTATACCTATGGACTACTACAGAATTTAAATTCCAGAGCTAAAAGGACATTCAGATACAAAATTTTCCTTCTGCAGCTCTCCAGCTGAAACTGAACTTCATGTGGGGACAGTTGGAATTGAGATACCATAGATGTGTGCTTTGCACTCTCCCTGCTGTGGAACTGTATTGAGTTGGGTTGATCACAGGACATAGTTTAAGAGTATCTCCCTCAGGCTGCCAAAAGTCTTGAAACCTGTAACACCACCTGAGACCAGATCCCACCTCCTTCACCTTGTGTTCCAGACAGCTTCTCACAACTAGGAATGGTAATGACCCAGGAGTTGCTGAGATTTAGCAATGTAACCCAAGGAGTCTCTTTGGCAGTTATTGGGTTTACTTTGCCAGGAGATGGACCGAGATTAGAAGCAAGTATCTTGAACCTTCAGAATGAAATGACTTGAATTTCACATAGGGTAGATCAATAAGAACACATCATATCAGTGTTTTATGTACAGTAATGGACCCTTAAATTCATTTCAGACCAGGT